>JAQGAZ010000524.1:0-57111 GCA_034692225.1 Polydesmus complanatus | reverse complement strand
ATATTTAATTTTTCTAAAACCGGCATCGTTTCACGATATTCCTAAAACATAAACCAGAAAAAAATTCGCTACAAATAATTACAGTATGCCACCTACCTTGATGCAAGGAGGATTTTCACACTTAAAACTACTATTGGACAATATGCTAGTATGGAAGTCTTCAGTCTATCATGTGAAGTTTGTGCCAATCACAATTTTTGCATATGCAACATACATGCAATTGGTGCAATTTTATTAATAAAGTCATCAAAGTATTTACCCCATATTTATGAATATGATCGAGGAATAGTTGAAGACCAAAACCGACAAGAAATATTGCACCAATGACCATATACACACAATATAAAAAAAAATAACGATGATTGAAATGTCCTATACAGTTGTTTAACCACGCTACAAAATAATATATTACTTAAAGAAAAAGAATAAAATCATTTACTAATGTATAAAATAACGATGTAGGATACGACAATGATGATCCATTTTCAGAATACATTTGTTACATACACTGCAATGGTGTGTTCTGGGTGGTTTAGGAGCTATACATCTTTTACAGATTGAAACAGCTTCAGGAATTAAAGTAGCCTATTGAATAAACAAATAAATTAAAATAATTATGTAATTTCACTAGTAATTATTTACCTCTGGTGGATAGCCGGGCGATGTTGTTGCTGCCATATAGTAATTGAAGCAGACATTGAGCAGTAACCAATGTCCAATTGTGACAACAAAGATGAATAAAAAAATATTTTGATGCCAATAATATGGAATACCAAGAAGATAAGCGACTATCACAACAGACGTTGTTAATAAGCAAACTCCAACAACGAATATCTACAATAATAATGAATTAACTAAAAATTATAAATTTATAAAAACTTATCCATAGTTACCGGTCCAAAAAAATTGGTAAAATGGTCGACAAACCAAAATATAGGTTCCATGGCTGTGTCACCAACATAATAAACGTCCAAAAAATGGTTGTACGTTAAAGAAACTGTGACTAACTTGAGCAAATTTAGGCGAAACCTGATAATTCTTCCTAAACGACTTGACCAAAACCGAAAAGCCCAGTAGATTCTAGGCATCTTAGTCTTCAGATAAATACACAATTATTTAACGCACTGATCTATATCCTTTATCTAAAAAAAATAAGTAATACGATGTATTATTAATTAATTAATAAATGACATTTGAAGGAGATTCAGGTACATACAATCATGTAAAATATTCATACTACTGTACATGTATTTATAATAACAGTAGGCTACAGTATACTACCAAGATAGATCTTGATACTACTGTAACTACAAGTAGGCTATATAGTCATAATAACATTATACATGTACTGTAATTAGTTAGCTCAATAATTTGTTCACAATAAATTAAATTATTAATATATATTTACCTAATAATAATTTCTGTTCTTTCATTTCAGTTTGGTTTAAACATTTACTTGACTGGATTTTTAACTGTCAGGATCTTCGACCGTAGGGTCAACTACCAGCAGCACCGGCCTATGGGAACAGCCTATTGAGGATGAACGATGTGCGCATGCACAGCATTGCATGACTCAAGCGTCGTCGACTTCCTGCTGATCCTGTGATCCTGACCAAGTAAAATAAATCGAGTGTCAAGAGTTGTGTTCATGAACTGAGAACAATCGAAGTTTATCATGAGTTTCTTTTGGCACAAAAGATTATCTATTTGATTTGCACTTTGAAGTGCCAAGTTTGGGTTGGACAGCGCCATTCAATCAACGGTACTGTATTAGCAAGTTTTTAATTAAAAACATGTAAACTTAACAGTATTATTTTTAATGTAACGGAGAGCAACAGCTTTCTTTCACTAGAAAGCTTTGGTCACATGTCGAGTAGGAACAAAAGATTAAAATTAAGTTTAGATTAATATTAATTATTGTTGATTTTAGAAAAAAAAGAGGAAATTATGAAAGTAATTTTCTAACATTTTTATTTTTGACTGTTCCGCACGGCAACCTTGAGATTTTTAAAGCAAGGTCTACCCTAGGAGCTGGGTCTACCGTAGCCTACTGCCGTGATTTGCAAAATAATATTTCGAGGCTTACAGTATTGTAGTTAGAAATTCTTAATAATTTTATTCCATTAATACTGAATGATTAGACCAAGTACAGTAGTTACAATTAAACATTCACCGAAGTAACAGTCGATTATCCGCCCAAAGCAAATACTGTACTGTTGTGATTCAATCACTTTTAAAGTAAACCATTTTTCATCAATTAAATTAAGCTAGCAGAAATAATTACAGTATAATTAATATCTGTTAAAAAATTTTAAGATTATATTGAACTTATTTTTGAGGCATTTAAGATTTAATCAATTTGAATGTAAGCATTACCGTAGTACCAACTATGGTAGTACAGTGGTTCACTGAAATTATTTTAATTATTTGAACATTAATCTATTTCAGCCAATGTCAAAGTTCTTTTCAATGTGTTTGACTTCTCCCCAATTTTTATTACTATTTTCCAGTGATACTATTTTGAATTTTCTATTTGTTTACATCGTGATCGGTATTCTGTATGCCAGATTGAAGATGAGTCGAGTGGACCTTAAAGTCGTTCTTTTAGGACAGAAAAACGGTGGAAAGACTTGCTTAGTTGAAAGATTTCTTAACGATCGTTTCCAAGATGTGCCTTATCAAAATGTATTTAAATAGTCGCTTTATATAAATTATTTTATTTTGTAGATTGAATCGTATCTTTTGCAGACTATCGGTGCAGCTTTTGGAGCCAAAAAAACCGATGTCAACGGGAAAAAATTAACGATGGGCATTTGGGTGAGACGCAATTCATTTGTACTAACTTAAAAAGTGAGTAATTAATGGATAACTGTGTTGGATAGGATACAGCCGGCGGAGAACGATACGAAGCGATGAGTCGGATCTATTACCGAGGAGCAAAAGGAGCTGTTGTTTGTTATGACATTTTAGATAATTCGAGTTTTGAAAGGGCGAAATTTTGGGTAGCTGAAATTAGAAAGAATGAAGAAGTAAGATTTTATAATTATTATACTCTTTGAATTCAATTTCTTGTGCTTTCAATTCACTTTTTTTCCCCATCAATTTTAGAATTGTAAAATATATCTTTGCGGCACGAAAAAAGATTTAATCGATGGAGAACCTTCGATGAGGCAAGTTAGTTTAGGTCAAATTCATCGTTTTGCTGGGGGTATAAAATAATATTTGAATTTATCATTTAAAAGTTAAAAATATAGTCGGAAATACTTTAGATATTAACGCTGAAGTATTTGAAACGTCAAGTAAAACTGGAGAAAACGTCAGTAAGTACTTATTAACTTAATCAATAATTACTGTATTTTGAAATGTAAGGAGACATAATAAAAATAAATGTCATTTTCAGAAGAATTATTTAATAAAATAGCCGAGGATTATGCAGCTGAAGCTAATGCACAATTAAGTATGCTTTTTATCATTAATTTCTATTTTGAAAATAATTTCTGTTTTTAATATAATTTTAGAAAGTGAAGATAATTCTATAAGATTAAATAACAATAATAAGAGTATAGCGTGTTGCATGTGAAAATCAGGAAAACGGTGCTTGTTTTCAATACTTCTGATGAGTGGTAAATCGTTGAAGCTCAATCAAACTATGAAATCATCTAAATGAAACATTGAAGAAGATACTGTATTTATCATTTTTTCGTGAATTCTGAATCAATCACATTCGAAAAGATCGTTTTGAATGCATCGGTAACTAAATTTCAACTTTATATACAAAATTTTACAATAGTATGTGTTTGGTTGAAAACAGTAATTTTGTGATATTATACCAAATATTAAATTCTTATAAAGAATATCGATTTATAAGCAGACTATAGCCTACTTTATAAACTACAAGAAACAATACAATCATAGTGATTATCAAATTGGCATTGCTCGCCTTTTGTAAATTGTTGATTATAAATGTTGTAAATATTGCATTCATTTTTATAGCAGTCTTCAAATTTACCCAATTTTTTTTTTTGCTAAAATAAATATACTGTACATCATTTTTTTTAAAAAAAATTTAAAATTCAAAGCAAGATAATTGATAATTATTATTATAATGAGAATTTTCGAAGTACACAAATTAAAACGGCGCGACTAAATTCTCCGCAAACAATAATGTTGGCAACTTTGAATTGTTTTCATTTTTTAACCTTAAAATAATTTGTAAATTGTTAGTTATTTTGAATAAATTATTTTAATAAAGATATTATAGTAATGTAATAATAACTGAAATTATTTTATATTTTTATTTTAAATACTGCAGCCTGTGTAGGCCTACACATTTTATTTGGAAAATTTATTTTTATACACTGAAAAAGGGACCACAATCCAGTAACTACATAATTATTATTTTGCAATAAAATGTGACCAAAATAATAATTGATGAACATTGAAAACAGCGATAAAAGTTTCGACTATTAAACGGAAAAAGCACGGCTATACGTCCGGTCAGTTTAACCAGTTTGAAGTCGAGTATCCGTGTTTTTTCTAACTTGCCATTCGACTCGCCCGTTTACTCGAGCCATATAAACCCAGCTTAAAGTTAGAAAACGCTACGGTGACCCTGTGTGCTATGTTGCGTCTTTTCATCCGCCTTTTTTTCTCTCTTTCTACCCTCGCTGAAAAGAGTGCGTGTGGGAATGCCTTCGTGGGCCACTGTAGCATCTCGTGTTTGAAGGAACGCCCATAAACTGAAATTCTGCTTTGCTATTGGCCAACTTAAAAAACCAGTAATTTTTAAATATTGCGACCGTTTTTTAAAGCCCTGTGACGAACCAAAGGGAGAGATAGCTCTGCGATCTGGATGTTTTTAAAACCTTTGTTAATAATTGCGTAAGATTAAATAATCATTTAATTGTTGTCAAAATCAATAGTTATACTTGATTCTTTAGTATAAAAATAATACTTTGTTTTGCCGACATACGGTGACCAACTAAAACAATGGGAAAAGGAAAAGAGAACCAAGGCAATCAAAATATTGCCGTGTACGTCAGATGCCGGTAAGTATTTTAAATTCTTATACAGTACTGTAATTATTTTCAAGTAGAATCTAGTGTTTAATAATCTTGAATTTTAGAATTATGAATTTAAGTTAATTTTTTTTATATTTAAGGCCGTTAAATTCGCAAGAAAAGAAGATCTCCTCGGCCTCCGTTGTCGAGGTGAACTGCGACAGACGCGAAGTTAAAATTGATAAGCTTCAAAAGACTCTCACATTCGATCGGGTATTTGACGGCAGTTCGTCTCAAGTAGATCTTTACAAAGTTGTTGTGTCTCCCATGCTCGAAGAAGTTTTGGCGGGATATAGTTGTACCGTTTTTGCGTAAGTAATTTTAACCAAATCTTGAGTAAGTAAATGTAAGTTGATTAATTTTATTTACGTTACTCGTTGATTAAGTTATGGACAAACAGGAACAGGAAAGACTTACACTATGGAAGGCGAACGCTCTTGCAAACGTGAAACGTCTTGGGAAGAAGTAGGCAAACATTAACTTAATACATTTTTGATTGGTCCTATCCTGTTAAATTTTATTTCAGGATCCATCGTCTGGCATTGTTCCCCGAGCTATGCACCATTTGTTTGAAACTTTGCGAGAGCAGGGTCTTGATTATTCGCTGAGGGTTTCATTCTTGGAATTATACAACGAAGAATTATTTGATTTATTGGCTCCCTTGGATGATGCTGGATCGAAAATTCGTTTATATGACGATCCCATTCGAAAGGTATAAAAATTTTGAAAATGTTTTGAAGAAATAAGGCAAAGTTGTTTCAATTTGAAGGGGTCGGTTATTGTGCATGGAATAGAAGAAGTGGCGGTACATAGTCGAGACGAAGTATACTCTATACTGGAAAGGGGAACTCAGAAACGGCAAACGGCTATGACTTTAATGAATGCTAATTCTAGGTAAGTTTTGAATTTTTTTTGAAATTTGTTTTTATTAATATTTATTTATTTTTCAGCCGCTCGCATACTGTTTTTTCGATCACCATCCACATAAAAGAGAATAATTTGGAAGGCGAAGAATTGATGAAAACTGGAAAATTGAATTTGGTAGCTAGCTAACTGTGTTATTTTAATAATTTTGTCTAAAAAAATTAAATTTGTAGGTTGATTTGGCTGGTAGTGAAAATATTGGTAGATCGGGAGCAGTAGATAAACGAGCCAGAGAAGCAGGTAAGAAAGATAAATGTTTTGCAAGACGATTTTGACATTTTATTATTTTTAGGAAATATTAACCAAAGCTTATTGACGCTGGGACGTGTAATTACTGCGTTAGTTGAGCGTAGTCCACATATTCCGTACAGGTTATTGTTAACTTTTGTTTGTTTGTCAGATATGTTTAATTTGTTATACCCCAGTATTTTGCTTTGTTTAGAGAAAGTAAACTTACTCGATTATTGCAAGATTCGTTGGGAGGGAAAACAAAAACTTCAATTATTGCAACGATTAGTCCTGCATCTATTAACATTGAGGAAACTATGAGTACATTGGAGTACGCTAATCGGGCGAAAAATATTACGAATAAACCTGAAACAAATCAAAGGCTCACCAAAAAAACTCTTCTTAAGGTATATTCTAATACTGTATTTACAGTACAGTATTAAAGTTTTTATAAATATGCATATTAAGATGAATCTAATGAATTTATCGTTTAGCAATATACGGAAGAAATTGAAAGATTACGAAGAGATCTTACTGCTGCTCGTGAGAAAAACGGCGTTTATATGGATCCCGAGGATTATAATCAAATGACGAAAACGATTGAGGAATTAGAGCAAAGATTGAAAGCCCTGACTGAGGAGTTTGAAAAAGTAACTTAATTTGAACTACGGTTATACAAATATGTTACGTAAATGTTGAAAGGCAATATATTTTTTGTAGTTAAATGGAATGTTCGCTAAAACGAAACTTGATCTTGAAGAAAGAGATAGTCAACTGGCCGAAAGTCAAAACAATTTACACTCCGTTAGCCATAAGTTGGAAGAAACAGTTGTTGAGTTAAATAAAACAGTTCAAGATAGGGATGAGTGTAATGTTGTATTGGACGCTCATATCAAAACCGAAAAATCTTTAACAGATCAAGGCAATCAAGTAAAGCGTTTTAATTTATATCCAGATAACAAATTTATTTTGATTTTCTTTCTTTTGCATTTAGTTAATTGTTGTTGCTGATATTACCACTTCTGATATTCCGAAGTTGCACGATAAAATTCACCGCAAACAAACAGTAGAAGATTACAACAGGGAAAAAAAAGATAACTATCATTCTGAAGCGAAAACTTTGACAGAGAAACTCTCCCTATATTCGAGACAAAAACATGATGATGAAAGCACGTTTTTACAATCTATAATAGCTAGCCTTGATGAACAACTCGCTAGTAGAACTTCTGAGTTGCATTCTTCTCGGGAATTAATTTCCAAGTTTGAAGAAAGTATATTTAATACAATCTCATTGTTTAATGCCGAGCTTGCTGACCAAGCTAAAGAAAGTGCTGAGGTGATTGAAAGAAATACTCGGGCGAAAAAGAATAGGGGTGTAAGTCTTGTTTACATCAATCAAAAATAAAATTAATTACAAATTTTATGTTTTTAACTTGTAGAATGATTTTTCTGTCAAATTGGTATCAATTTTGAAATTTCAACTGGAACAACTTATCTCAAGTTCCATTCATGATAACGTGAAGATAAGTGAATCTATAAGGGCTGCAAATACCGAAATTATTAAAAAAGTAAATTTGTAACCTTTAATGTTCGATTTAATAATCAATTATGGGGCTTTTGCATATTTAAGGTTGGACAATTACAAAACTCTTTGTCATCTAAACTCCAAGAGCAATTATTACAGTTGGAAATTTTTGAAAAGAGCTTCGATGAAATTTATAATGTTCAAAAAGAGGGCTCTGAAACCACCCAGTCACAAATTAAGCATATTACCCAAATGGATAATGAACGTCACGCGGTAAGTTATTAATGATCGCAAATTAAAACTGCTTAATGTTAAATGATTTTACTGTTTTAGATTTTCGAAAACAAAATTGCTTTAGTATCTTCAAAAGTAGCAAATTTGCAAAACCTGTTTGCTGAGTGTGTATCAGATGTAACAAATTTGAAATCTATTAATGATAACGATCGTCAGAATCGACATTCGGAATTGGAAATGGTACTTTAAATTTATTGAATTTAATTTATAAAGCTATTGCTAACATTTACGTTGGTTTTAGGTAACACAAGGTGTCAAAACTAATGATATTTATTCCACTTCAATAAAATCGCAAATTCACGAGTAAATTAAATAACTTTTTGATTCTATAATTCCATTTTACAAAAATTATTTTTTTAGCTATTCAACAAACCAAGCAACATCTTTTAAAGAACTTGACAATGAGGTGTTATCAAGTGCCAAAAATATAATTGATTTTACTGAAGGATTAATGAATGAAGTAGAGAACTACGACGAAACTAAATTTAGTAACGAAATTGGCAACTAATTTATTCATATGTAATTTATTCTTTGCAGTTTAAAGTTTCTACCACCGAAGCATTGACCAAAATGAACTGCTTAAAACATGAAATAATTGCGTTACAACCGCTTGTTAAAGAGGTATCAATTAAATCAGGTTGTCTTTTCAGCAATAATAAATGCATCATTTAAATTCTAAATAGGAAGTAGAAAGCGAAGTTCAACACAATGAAAAAGAATCTTTGCATCAACTCGAGCTTATTCAAGCAGCGCGTGAACAGCAATTGGAAAAAGTTCAGGTTGATAATTAAATAATGAAATAATTTTACATTGCTACAGTTCTTGTATAATTAGATTTTGTCGGATCGTACAAAAGCACATACAAATTTACAATATGAATTCTTTGAAACGAAAAAAACTCAGGCATGCGATTTTATAATCAACCAAAAGGAAAGTGTACAAAAAGAAGTTGAAAAAAGTAATAAAAATCGGGAGTTAGAAAATAAAACTTTAAATGAAATGACTGAAAATTTGGACACCTACTGCAACGACTATCGAGACGATGTTCCTTCAGGTATTTGAACAATTTATATATAAAAAAATAATTCAATTTTGCTAATATTAGTTTATGGTATTGTTAGGGGCAACTCCAAATCGGCGGCAGTTTAATTACCCGAAAACATTAGCTGCAACTTCGCCAGAAGAGCGAATTATTGGACGGTATAGAAAGCAAATGAAGTTAAATTTGCGCGTAATTGAAGATGAAGATTCAGTTGATGAAGTTAGTACTTTTTATTTGGTGATTTGCAGCACACGTATTTATTTAAAATGTCTTAGATCGCGTCTGATAGCTCGGTAGCTAGTTATTTAAATTCTTCAATCACTTCTAGCACCAAGTCCATCTCTAACCAGAATTTATCTGATATGGTATGACAGCTCGATAACTTATTTAATTATTAGTAATTAATTGCTTCCATTAGGACGAATCCAAGGAAAATCTGTTACCGGTAGTTGACGAAAATACTTTTAAAAAACCAGAAGCTGAAAGGAAAACTACAATTCCTCGAATTATAAAAAGACCGCTGCGATCAAAAAATGTTGATCCGTCATAGTTTTTTAATTATGTTTTTTTTTTTACATTTTAAGTCATAATATTTTAAAGCGTATTCTAAAAGGTACGACGACTTCATTCCCATTCATCTTATATAGTTTTCATCATAATTATTTTAAAAAAGTTTTGATTGTACTATAAATCGCTCAATCTACCTTTTTTGTAATAAAAAAGCAATCCACAATGTAGTAAAAGATTTATTATGTTGCATTAAGAATTTTAATGGATAAATTATTAAAATGGAACGTTTTGAATTTGCAAAAATATTCAATAGAATTTTTATTTTCAACAAAAGTTGTCAAATTTTTCGATAAGAGAAAGCTCCCGTTTTTTTTTTTTTTGTATTTTAAAAATTCGCTGCTTTTCAAAGGCCAATCGTAGATCGCTTTGCCCGAAATAAACTAATATGCTGCCATCTAGCGGGCAAGTGCGTCTACTTTTGCTTCACTACCGGTAGCGTGTGATCTCACTTCCAGTTTTTGTGATGAGTTTTTTGTCAAACGTAAAATTTTCGTTTATCATTAATTTTATAATTATAAGATTTGCAGCTATATTGAAACATAGTTAATAACAAATAATGTCTAAAAGGCATCGTTTGGATGTGGGAGATGCAGTGAAAAGAAGGTACAGTATTTATTTGTAATTGTATAAAAAAAAGCTTTGAATTATTAGGCCTAACATGTGGCGTAATTTATTTATTGAGTTGCATTATTTTGTTTATAATAGTAAAGTCGAAAGTGATGGAGATAAAGATCGTAGAGAAGGTGCTTCAATATCGGGATCTGCGGTGGTCAACCGCGTGGCTATGCAACTGAACATCTTTAATGGTCTCCCGCACACACCTCGGTTGGTTCATAATTATTATAATACGCGTTTGAAACGTAATGTACTTGAATTGTCCAACTGGCTAATTGGCTTTTATTTTAAATGTTTTAGATATCATGATCTGTACAAAAAGCGTGTCACTTTACCTGTTTGGGAATATCGGGAAAAGTTTATGGAAATTCTAAACAAAAATCAAATTATGGTGCTCGTTGGTGAAACAGGTTCAGGGAAAACCACACAAATACCTCAATGGTGCGTGGAATACGTTCGATCAAAAGGCAAAAAAGGCGTTGCATGTACGCAGCCGAGAAGAGTGGCTGCAATGAGTGTAGCTCAGAGAGTGTCTGAAGTTTGTAGTGATTTCTTGTGATTTAAATCACATTGAAATACTAATCTATTGTCTTTGTAGGAAATGGATGTTCAATTGGGACAAGAAGTTGGTTACAGCATTCGTTTTGAAGATTGTTCATCATCTAAAACAGTATTGAAGTCGGTTCTATTTTCACATAATTATTTAATCGCGATTATTAAACAATAATATTTTTTATAGGTACATGACTGACGGTATGTTGTTAAGAGAAGCAATGAGTGATCCACTTTTAGAAAACTACGGAGTGGTTTTATTGGACGAAGCACACGAGCGCACACTCGCTACTGACATTCTTATGGGCGTATTAAAAGAAATTACGAGACAGAGGCCAGATTTAAAAATTGTTATCATGAGTGCTACTTTAGATGCTGGAAAATTTCAGGTATTTAAAAAAAAACTATACTTAGAGCGTGTTTTATAAATGTTAGTATTGACTGTTTATTCAGACATATTTCGACAACGCACCGTTGATGAACGTTCCAGGAAGAACGCATCCAGTAGAGATTTTCTACACCCCAGAGCCTGAGAGAGATTATTTAGAAGCCGCTATCCGCACCGTAATTCAAATTCACATGTGTGAAGAAATTGCGGGTGATATTCTTCTTTTTTTGACGGGTCAAGAGGTAAATCTATCACAAAGTTGAAAATTCTTGAATATAATCAGAAAGGATAAAAAAAATTTTAAATGACGTTTTTAACTTAGGAAATAGAAGAAGCTTGTAAACGTTTGAAAAGGGAAGTAGATAATCTAGGTCCAGATGTCGGAGAACTAAAGTGCATTCCTCTCTATTCTACTTTGCCGCCAAATTTACAGCAACGTATTTTTGAACCACCTCCGCCGAATAAAGTTAACGGCGCAATTGGCCGAAAAGTTGTGGTATCTACAAACATTGCTGAAACTTCTTTAACAATTGATGGCGTTGTATTTGTGATTGATCCTGGATTTTCAAAGCAAAAAGTAAGATTTTTTTTTTAATTTATTATTTCTTAAACTAATGCATTGCTATGAAGGTTTACAATCCTCGAATTAGAGTAGAATCGCTACTCGTATCCCCTATTAGTAAAGCCAGTGCCCAACAACGAGCAGGACGTGCAGGGCGTACGCGTCCAGGAAAGTGTTTCAGGCTGTATACGGAAAAAGCCTATAAAAACGAGATGCAGGACAATACTTATCCCGAAATATTACGTTCAAATTTGGGGTCGGTGGTTATTCAACTGAAAAAACTTGGAATTGATGACTTGGTACATTTTGATTTTATGGATCCTCCAGGTAAAATAATTGTTTGGCTGTTTGCTTCAATGTCAATAATTACGTAATGTTCACTTATTATAATTTAGCTCCAGAAACACTCATGAGAGCTTTGGAATTGCTCAATTATTTGGGTGCTTTAGACGATGATGGAAACCTTTCCGAATTAGGATCAATCATGGCAGAATTCCCACTGGATCCTCAATTGGCCAAAATGCTAATAGCCAGTTGCGACTTTAATTGTTCCAACGAAATTTTATCTATAACGGCTATGTTGTCAGGTAATGAATATTTTGTTCTTCTAAGTGTTGGTATCACTTGCTCTATAAGTGTTTACAAACCCTTGTTAGTTTCTAAAGTTAAATTTTAAATATTTTTGGAAATTGCAAAGCCTAAATTTAAAGACAAAAATGCGAAAATTTTGAAAATATTTAATTGAACTAACCATGAGACCAAGCTTTGAATTAAGCGCTGATGTCTCTAGGTTAGTCAGACTACATTTGACTAGCTCATTGTTTCTGCGTTGCTGCTGGTTACTAAACTTGGTGGACGTGGACCTACGTGGTCCCCATCCCAACACTATTTAGTCCCACAGTGTTTCGTGAGACCTAACGAAGCCAAAAAAGCCGCTGATGAATCAAAGATGAGGTTTGCTCACATCGACGGAGATCATCTTACACTTCTGAACGTTTATCACGCTTTCAAGCAAAGTAATTTTTCTTTTTAACTCTAAACATTAGTTTAGAAACTAACGTTTTAGCATTTATACGCAGATCACGAGGATCCTAATTGGTGTTACGAAAACTTTGTTAACTACCGCTCGCTTAAAAGTGGTGACAACGTTCGACAACAACTATCAAGAATAATGGATCGGTTTAATTTGAGGCGTACAAGCACGGAATTTACGAGTAGGGATTATTATCTAAACATCAGAAAAGTTTTAGTGTCTGGATTTTTCATGCAGGTATGCTTTACGCGTTTGTTTTGTGGTGCCATAGGCTACTTGGTTGGTACATGATTTTTAGTCTGGACTTAAAAATTAAATCTCGATTTAAAATTTTAGTAGCTACGAAAAGCGATTTACTTATGAGATTTGGTGAAAATTTTTTGAAACGATGTTAAAACTAAAAACGAGTTTGAAAAAGGAGAAAAAATTAAAAACAATTGAGTGAATATTGTTAATGTGAGTTTAAAGTGAAGTTCACCTATTCATTGAACTACGAAAAACTTTTAATCTCTTTTTTTTTGTTGCCACCAATTGATTTATTCAAATTAAAATTCAGAGGAGACGTTTTAGAAATAAATCGAGATAATAATTATTATAATTGAATTAAAATCCTCGGTACCAACCAAGTAATGCATGCACATGTATTATTGGGGTTGTAGTATTTTTCGTTAACGGACTTTTCGTCGACCAACTGTGGCCCATGAGGGACATCCAGAAAACAAATTGAAAAAAAAAAAAATGGTCGGCCTAACCAAATTTAGCTTAATCTAACCTAACCAAAAATAAGCAAACCAAGCCAAACAAAATCAAACCTTTAGGATTCAGGCCTATTTTTCTGGTTGGCCCTAATGAGCTACTGTAAAAAACTAGTGGTCGACGAAAAGTCCGCAAACCGTATTATTGTGTTCTAGAAATAACTTTTATGAACTCTTAGGTGGCGCATTTAGAACGAGTTGGTCATTATTTAACAATTAAAGACAACCAAGTGGTTCAGTTACATCCTTCAACATGTCTCGATCATAAGCCAGAATGGGTTCTTTACAACGAGTTCGTATTGACCACTAAAAATTATATACGGACGGTTACAGATATCAAACCTGAATGGTACGTTGATATTATCGGATTTAAATATCGACGTTGACATTTAATTAATTTCTATTAATTTTTTTTTAGGCTGATGAAATTTGCTCCTCAGTATTACGATTTAGGAAACTTTCCTCAATGCGAGGCAAAACGACAATTGGAATTGATTAATAACCGCTTGGAGTCGCGGCAGTACCAGGAAGGATTTTAAGACCGTTTACCTTGTTCTCAATTTAGTGAGTCATTCCACACAGTAAGAACCTGAATTTTTATTTTTTATCAGCCAGTACAATTTCTCAACACTTTTTGCGATTCGGACCGAATAATGTTGCCATAATATCGGCTATTGAAAATCTATTCGATGATTACCTACTACCGTTTAAGACTGATTGTGCTGGACAAATTAATAGCTGAATAGATGCTTTTGAAAGTGTGCTTAAAATCGTTAAAATAAATTATATCACCGTAAATGTAATTTCTTGGGTGTTCGCAATTACATTAATTCAAATTCTAAGTTGAAATATTTTTGAACTCCGATTGATCATTGTAGCGTTTTCTGAAGTTTCTTGTTTTTAAAATAAATGATTTTGAATCAAGTATTGGTTTGTTATTTTATTAATTTGTCTAGCACGTTTTGAAATTTCAGATTCTATTCAAGTCATTTAGTAGGCTACTGTATTAAAATGTTGATAAGAGTAACGTACCGTTATATCGCGTCCAAAATTAATATACAGTAGTTTACAAAATCGGTGCGTAAAGCAATTTCATGGCATATTGATAAGTTGACAAAGTGAAATGTAATAATATTTAATTACAATCATTGATGCACATGAGTTTAAATAATTTATTAATGCTAGGGAAGGTATTACCCGGCGTTGCTCAGGGTTTTTTTCTTATTTTTTATTCGTAGATAGATCTCGGATCTTCGGCAACTGCATATTCCCACCACCCCCAGCAAACGGCTGTTTTTTTTAACCCGAAAAGCGAAATTATTGTTTTATTTATTTTTGTTTGTTTACCAGTGAGCGATTTTTATTTTGTTCAGCGAGCGGGTAATTTTTTCCCCCATCGAGCGCGCATGAGGCGAGATTACAGTATGTGCGTGTGGCTCGACCACAACAACCTTAATAAATTATTAAATTAAACTTTTAAATTTTTGCTCTGCATTAGTATTTATTTCAATCCTATTAATGTACTTGTCATTTTTCATTAAATGACACTCTTAATCTTTGTTAAATGTCATTATTTAAAAGCTTTTAACAAAATTTGAGAACTCTAATTTTATTCGTTTTTAATACCCAAGATATATCGCAACTCGATCCGAGAAATAATACAGCAATTAAAAAATTGTAAGAGTAAGAAGAAAAGATTGCGCGGAACTGGTGCATATAATATTATTTCTTTTAAAAAAACCATTTTTTTTTTAGAACTAGTATTGATGTTTATATTTGTAGTACATGTACTTGTAATTGAAATACATAGTGTTTGTAAGCAACTTTAATGTCAAATAAAGGTTGAGCTTAATGATATTGCAGGTGTTTGTTAAAATAGTAAGGCCATTTTAGATGTTTTGCCAGTTATTACTTTTCTTGGATAAGATGCAAATATTTTTATTTCGCAAGCGTAAATTAATGATGAAATTGATGGGGAGTACAGAATATAATTACACTGTATACATGTACTGTATTTCTGAAAATTATTTATGCATTAACCGGTAGGCAACATGTTTATCAATATTTATGACAGGATAATTTCGAGGAAAATTTTACTTTATACTAGTGTAAATGTAGCTTATCAATTTCATTGTTGTAGTAACTTTCTTATTGGCCTTGAATAATTAACTACAATAATATTAAAGTGTAATTATTATTTAGCTTAGTTTTGCAATAGCGTCACTCAAATTTCGCACGCATTTCCCCTAGACATTATTTTTGAGGCATACAGTAGTAAGCTTTTTTGCCTGGTTTTCTTATACTCATGGCGTTATTAGAATTATTATAATAAGTTATGCAAAGTAAGAAATTTATGAAAAAAATTGGCTTGATATTTTTTAATAAAAATTCATACTTAAGACGTCATTACAGCTTTAGGAATAAATAATTTTCTTTTTTTTTAACTGTTTAACATAGTCTACAGTACTGTATTTTAAATTCTCATGGCATGAGACCGCAAACTCTCAATATAAGTTAATTTGGCGTATTTACTAAACATTGATGAGGTGTATACAGAAATAGTATTATGGCATTTTAATTAGGCCTACGGTTATTTGCAAGTAATCGTAAAATTTATATCGTAATTAACCATGTAATTACAAGGTGACTAGACTTATGACAAAAATATCGTTGTATAACTCACAATAATTTTTCGTCCTCTTAAAATAATTTTAAAAAATTTAATTACATTATAATAATATTTTGATGAGTTGGATGCGAGAGCGTGATTATATTAAATGGAATATAATAATGCATACATTGTATTATAATAATTACTGTACTGTAGGTCTGCGTTGCAATATTTATTAATTTATTTTTAAACTTTATAATTATTAAAAACTTAATAGGGAGGTTTAGGAAACAAAAACGACGATAAAACATTAAATATAGTACACATGTACAGTGGTCCACGTGAGCCATCCAAACAAAACAATTAAATAACATTTAAAAATAAAATAATTAAATAGCATTTTACAGAAAATAAAAAGAAAAAACCATTTGGAAAGTTTTTTTTTTTAAACAAACGTTTCAAAATTAAACCAAAGAAACACGGCTCTGATGCACCATTGTTACAGTATTAAATTTTAATGTTTTATTGTAATAACATTTTTGCTCCGAAACCTTCCTAGTAACGTTAAGTCAGAGATTGTTTTGACAAGATAATAATTAATATCCTTTATTTGTTATGACAATTTTATTTAAAAGAACCTAATAAGAAAGACATTCGCCAATAAATTTACAGTTTTTTTTCTCAGATAGGCCTACTGTATCTTAAAACGGTGACAAAAGCGGTCTTATAGCCTACGCTAGTAAATATACAGTAGTATTATAAAATAATATTAAAATTTTTAATTTTGACTGTCATTATTAAATTGATGACGTTTCAGTTATTACGAAATGTACAGGATTTTATTTTATATTACATTTAATTATTTTGCGAACAATTAAATTTGACATTGCATCAAGTATCATCATCTGTATCAAGGTCTTAATTTTTTTTTTCTTCTCCGTTTTAATTATTATATACTGTATGTTTATAAGACTAGCGCCAGAAACGAGTGACAAAATCAAATTATTGGAAAAAAGGTTTTATTATATCTGATATCACAATAATTTAATAAGGCTATTATACAACGTCAACTGAAACATCTTCAGGACTATTATTTTATACTGTAGGCTTATTTGTTGCCATCCCAAGTTTTAAGTTTTATTGGATGAATATCAAAAGGACTAATTACTATTAAATAAATTTGGCATCTTTCACAAATTTTAATACCTAATGCATTCACGGTATAGATTTAGTAGGGAAGGGTAATTAAAAACTTTGTGACTTCATCGATATAAATTATATAAAATTGTCGTCACAGCCAGTTGAGTAAACAGTACTGTATTTGGCTATGGCATGGTGCGCGGTTGTGAAGGTGTCTCCAGCAGAAAGGAACTATCATCTTGTATATAAATCTAAAAAGGTACATTGTATATTCTGGTAAAACTTTGCTTTTATTTATCAAAGCCGATAGTTAAAACGAAACGAAAATTGTATTATTAGGTAAACGTTATTGTATGAGTTATTTGTGTTGGATCAATATTACTGTATTATCTTTCACGTGCATTTCATTACAAATAAGTATTGTGCGCATCTAAACTTAACTTCCTACAACAATCAACGTGCTTATGAAAACATTTTGAAAAATAGATTTATCGGTATTTGAGAAGTTTAACAATTATTATTACCGGTACCGTATTAAATTATTTTTGAATGGAGTTTTTCTAATTAAAAGGCAGCGCAGAAGTCGATCTTTTGATGGACATAATTTTAATTTCAATATTTTTTGTTCCACTATCAAGAAACTAAATTTGAGGAATTTTATAGTGGTAAGTAAGATAAAATGTACTGTAAATATTATTATCATGCGTATGTGTTTCTTTTACACAACTACTGTACTTTTAGAATAATTGCTGATCAAAGTAACAAAGTAAAACAAACGGTGTTTTAGTTTTTGGGTGAAAGTTAAATTCTAAATAAATATTTTAAAATTTAAAATAACTTTTACATAAGTTATCAAAAAAAAAAAAAAAAAAAGAAATTGCCAAACGTTTATCAGTAGCCTACAATAACCATAACCATAAAAATCCAACTTTTTTTTATACAAAAGAAAATAATCAGATCTTGCAATGGAACTGACAATGTTATGACAATAGCTACGACCGAACTCAACACCATAACAATTACTGTATTTATAAAGTAGGCCTATTTTAAATTTTTTTTTTTTTTCGTCATTAGAAATATAATAGAAAAAATAGCCTGCTGTATCAATTACAGTAATAAAATAATTTGCGGGGGAATATAAAAATATTTATGCAATCATGATGGATTCCAAAGTAAACTTATGTCGGAAATTCCGTAAACATTAACCAGCAAAGATTAGATTGGGAAAATCCGCCGCAAATGTAATTAGAAAATAATAAACTAATGCAATCGATCGATTTTTTTTTTTTTAAATATTGGTCATATGAAATAACTATGAGGAGAAAATGTGATAAGCATCATAACGTCATCAAAACATTGGAAGTACGTGCATTTAAAATGAAATAATAGAATCAGAAAAGATCAATTACATTCATTAGAATTAAATTAAATGCCAGTAAGACTTTTGCCTTTTGCGACATTGGTTTATTATCAATGAGCCATTATTCGGGTAGGCGATTATAGCTACTTGTTTATTTTTAATTATTACATCCTAGTGAATAACCGTCTGAGCCAGCACTCTAAATGTTCATGATTTGACCACGTGATAAAGTTATGATAAAATTAAAAAAAAAAAAATTGAAAAGAGGGCAAATGATGACGGCGTTACGTGCTGGACAAAACGTATTTAAGCCAAAAACTTTCTAGATCTCAATCACATTCGCAAAATCGGTCAAGACTGGTCAGATTGAAACCTCGTGTTAACAATATATTTGACTAAAGTTGAAATTATTTTTTTCACGTATACAGTTTTTATCAAGTAGTCGGTTAAATTTTGTTTTTTCTTTTTTTAAATTGTTATTTTTGTTTGACCGCTTTCGACCTCTTTTTCTAAAGACTGTTGGACTTGTTTACGAATACTTATCAACCTGTTATTCGACAATTTTTTTTTATTCGTTTTTTTCGGACGATAAAAACTCGTCCACGTAGCTGCTTCGAAACATTCGAAGAATTGAGTTGGCTGAAAGAAGAAGTAATGATCGCTGTAGCGTTGAATATTATAATTGATGAATACTACCGCGTATAGATGCGCCAATTGATCGACACCTTAATCGAAAGTGCGAAAACTTCGAGGTCTCTTAGAAATTTGAATAAAAATTTAAACAAAAGAAAAGGTAGCAGATTAGGGAACAGCGGAAACGTCTTAGAACTCAAAGTACTAACTCAACTGACCCACGTACCCTGAATACATTAAGGTATATCACATTTGCATAATTAGTTTTTATTCTTATTTTAGAAAATTAATTTTGGTGATGTTTTTTTAACGCAAAATACAGTATAAAATGTTTGCTTTAAAAAAACTGTTGAATTTAATTACAGTATTTTAAGTTACGAATAAATTTTTAATTAGCTAAAATTACATTTTTTGCGATGATTTTATTGTGCAGCATATGCATGTCATGGTCTAACCTTAATTTATGGGACATGTTTTTATTTGGTACCAATTGTACGAGTCTTTTGACCTCATTTCAAAGTTTATTAGATTTTTTTTTTATTAATTAAATCTATAAAATTCCTTCAAATGATTAAAGTTTGAAATTAAAAATTGGGTTTTAATAAATTTATTTGCTCCTTTAGTTTTCATCATAACCTCTAATTCAAAAAGCAGTAATATGCCACCCGTTGGACAAACTTGTCAAGAGATCAGTGCTGCAGCCGGTTCGATGCATTGGGAGTCACAAGCCAGCCTTTGGTAACTCAATTTACAATCGCAAATAAGGGTTTCCAATTTAATTTTGAGTATTTTGATAGCAAGGAGAAGGATTGTAATGGAGTTCAAAGTGTGAGCGGTAGTGAGGGAACGGAGTATGGGAAGATGACTTCGGTGTCTTCAGACCATAACAGCGCTGATATCAAGAGCAATAAGTCTGTTAGTGACGGTGGAGATACTAATAACGCTTGGGGACCTATATTCAAAAGTCGTCAAAACTTCAATGAAATGCACTTTTTTTGAGGAACATGGGGAAAAAAAGCACCGTTTAAATTTAACCATTTATTTCTTTAGAAATACATTAGAATAATTATTTGTTATAACTATTTGCATATTATCTTAATCAGATTATATAGCATAGCATATGCCGAACTTATAAAAATGCAATGGGAAAATTAAATTGTTGTTAACATCAAAAGAAATCGCATTTAAAAAAAATAACGATTTTTTTTTTAAAATTGAAATCGAAATGTCAAATATCACGTTCATTCGCGATATTGGTTTTCAATTCCAAGGAATTGACCATGACCCGAGGTCACGTCGGTTTCAAAACCTTTGTACGCGAACTTCACTGTTTATAAAAATAAATTATGGTTGGTTTAATATCAAGGAACTTAACTAAAATAAATTTTGATACAAGATTTAAATGAAAGATCAAATTCCTTTAGCTATTGAACAGCATTTTATTATGTGGCTGTACATCTACCAGAATTTTCCATTTGAAAACCGAAACGACAAACACAAAAATAGCCTTGAATACGGTTCACACAGTATTGAGTTTCACTGTCACAACTATGATTGCTTAAACACTCATCTTCATCTATTATAATAAATAAAAAAACTACAGTATACAGTATAAATATTTTAACTCAATTTTGGTTTTCGTTGTTATATACCCAGACATTGAAGGCTATTGCCATCCCACGTTTTTGTTGGTGGGCAATCGCACTCAAATCGAGGCCCATTAGCAAAAAAATAACCAAAAGACATTTGTTTATAAAAGTTGTGCCCTTCTATTCGCTTACACATCGACGTGGTGTTATTTAAATATTTACTACAAATGCCGAGAGGAAGTTGATTACAATCGTCGTTAGTGCTAAACACATTGTTTTGTCCGCAACACGGATCTAAACCAAGAAAATATTTGTAACGAAACCCTTTTGTCATAAATAATTGCCGGTATGATGCACAGTCATGCAGTTAATTATTATGATGAAAGCATTTCCATATACACGTACGTACTTGGACAAACCGCTTCCAAGATGCAACGACTCCAAATTGGATTGGCAAACCTTTTCCCCGGATTTCGACATGGCCAAATAATCTCGTTAATTGAGTTGTCAATTAAAATAGACCAGTAACATAAATAATACATTGAAGTCGTCTAGATCAAAAATAAATAATTACAAATTGACTTTAGAAAATAGAGTGAGAAATGTTTTAAAAAATTATAAATACTGTACCGGTATAATAATTACAGCATAATAATTATTTCAGTTACCGGTAATAATAATTTTTTTTACGTGATAATTATTATTGACTAGATTTTTTAGATTTGACTCACTTTTTTTTTTACAATTTTTGAAATAATCTTAATGTAAATTTAACACATTTAGTCTTATACTGTACTTGAAATAGAAAAAGTAGATATGGATCAACATTTTTTATTTTATAAGCAATGGCGATTATCGTTCGATTTGAATTGTCTTTTTTTGATTGGCTTCGGGCGACCGGAATGGTTTGTAAGCGCAGAAATATATGATGCACGCAATCCTCGGAAGAAATTTCGCAAGCTCTCTTAATTGAAGAATCCAAATGATCGATTTTCGGTTGGGGAAAGTAGCTCTGAAATGACTATATAAAAAAAAATATATTTAAAATTTAATCGGAAAACTGGAAAACTGTCATTTATACATTTCTTGGATTTTTAGCTGTCGAAATTCGAGGATCGGTGCCATTGTATTTAAAACGAGCAATGTAAGTGGAAACAACAAATTTTTCTATTGCAGCATTGTAATTTTCTGTCGCCGGGTTTTCACACGCTTTTTCATGGCGATTGATAATTTTCCAAACCTTCGTAGAGATTGACCATTCTTTTTGACGATAATCTATTAAACTATCAACACCTATAACAATTATTAAAAATAAAATAATATAACAAAATTTCATTTCTAAGGACTGGCAGAACTATAACGGAAATATTAAAACTATTAACAGAAGTAATTATTGTTCTCCAGAAAATGACATACTGTATTGTTCTGAAGCTCATTCTAATTTCTACAGCAAACTGTATGACGCCATAATAAATTATTAACAAAAATTAATGCTAGAAAATTATTTTTATTTAAATTCGTCATTATAAGCAACAAATTTAATAATAAATTGAACTTATGTCAATGTATAACGAGCTTTTTTTTTTTTTTTTTTAAATAATTTCCATTGATAAAGGTGCGATGGAGCACCGTTGGATGGTCGAGACGCACATAGGCAATTGTCGGTCTGATTCAAAATCGTCTGCTCTTTTCTTAAGATGGAGCCGCTTCTGTTGACGTTTCGAAAATGTTTGACCGGAGTTGTAATCGGAGATTATTTAGGAGGTCCGTTTGAAGGAAAATCCAAAGTTGAGGTAGGAAAAGTCATGCAAAATTTTCAAGAAATAGTCACAACGTTTAAAGAAGGTATAAAATAAGATGAAGTAATTATGTAAGCGACGCCACTACTGTGGCATTTCGTATCGGGGGGTTTTTTTTTTTTTTTTTTATTAATTTGCGCCTATTTAGGCAAAATATACATTAAATACTATTAAATTTTTCTACTTATAAATGAAAATTGCAACGCTCTTGTCGAGTACGTCGCTTCCATTGTCATTTGTTTTTTATAAAAACTTGGCATGACCATTAGAAACATTAAAAAAACACACAAAAAAAAAAAAAAAAAACACACGGTCCAACCGCCGTTATTGAAATCGATCGTGGACCGGCGAGGCATGTAACACCCAGGGTTTGTTATAAGAAACCGAAAAGTTTTCATAATTATGCTTGCACGTAAAGATTTAAACAGCTTTACATCTAAAATTAAAAGCGAGCTGTGTTCTTCATATACTGTATCTTTGTATTGGTGATAATTTGAGATTGAAGGTGCTGTAGATGATCAACCAGAACTGCTTATATGTCAAGAAGCTGTAAATCGAGATGCCAATAAATTAAGCGATAATACGAGTATTAGTAAAAATTTAGCTATTTATTGTTCATTAGACAGATTTATTAAAGTGGGACAAAAAAAAAAAAAGAAATATAAGGCTGCCAAATATATTTAGTTTTGTTTATATAACAGTTTCTGTAATAAACTATTTTTTAGTTTTAATTGTTCTAACATTTCTTGGCCCTGTTGTGACTTTCTTTCCTTCAGATCCGCTTTTGTGACATTAGCTTCTCTAATCACCTTCTTTAATTCTTGTAACTCCTTTAATATATTTGAATTTTTTTTGTTCAATCGTCTACGAGTCTTAAAGTTGGTTTCGGTGGCTGCGCTCCTAGAATGAAAATTGCCAACAGAATATAATATATATATATATTTTTTTTTTTTTATTAAAAAAGTGTATTAATTATCTAAACTTACTCGCTGCTTGATGTGTCTGCATATTTATCATTTAAAGAAGTTTCCAACACACGCACTGTCGAATGTCGTTTCTCTAGAACTTCAACCAACTCTCTATAAAAGAAATTATTTACAGTATTAAAAAACTGCAATGATTTAAAATTGTAAAATAAAAATAAAAAAAAAAAAACGATTTAAAAATTATAATACTAAAAAAGTCAACAGTTTCAAATTTAAAATAAAATAATTATTAATCAATATCAGAAATGAAAATAAATTTAAAGTTTTAAAATTTATTAATATAAATTAATGCCATTTTTTGCCTCAAATTGGTTGTAAAAAACAAATTAGCATTAATTGTGTTGGATAATTTGCCCAAAGTGGGCGCAAATAAATAAATTAAAAAAAAAAAAAAACTATAAGAATGTTTACGAATTGAATAGGCTACAGCTTAAGTTTGCGGTTTAGCTTTTTCTCTCATTCTTATGCTAAAGTCTAATGCTTATGACATTCGAGTTTGGACTATATTTCTTCATTTTACTGTACATCAATTCTGTGCGAAAATAAATTGCAAAGTCCAAACTCAAACGTCATAAGCATTATACTTGAGCATAAGAACGAGGAGAAAAAGCTAAACAGCAAACTCTCTTATCTCTTAACATAAATACAGTACTGTACATGCAGCTACTTACAATGTAATGATTGTGTATTCTTACCTTTCATAAGGGCAATGTTTCCTTCCCTTCGTACCAACTTTTTTTCGATTCTCTAAAACCATTTTGTAGCTTCTCTCCAGGCTTTTCCACTTATTGTCGAGCTGTCGTTCGGTATAGATGAATCCTTTGCTCAACATACCTTTCTTTATCCTTTCCCACACGTTTTTCATAGTTTTTAATTTCCCTTGCTCGAATAGTGGTTTAGTTTCTTTATACAAACTAATTAATAGCCTGGTTTGCGCTTCATACCAGCAAGCAGGTGCAGATGTGTCATCTTCTTCAGGATCTTCATTTATATAATTATTATACTGTATCATAGTCATTTTAATTTAAAAAAGAAATAGATTGGAGACGGACGTAAGGCCTGTTCGTTTGTCCTGCTCTAAGCTGTTCAGAACGCACGCATAAATGACGTCCCCAGTGCGCCTGGTGCAGCTATTGCAAACTAAGCAGACGAACGCTGTTTTAAGCGAACCGATTTATATGCACTAAGCAGTTTGGTCCAACAAACGAACGAAGATGGAGCCGCTGCTGTTGAAGTTTCGAGGATGTTTGACTGGAGTTTTAATCGGAGATTGTTTAGGAGGCCCGTTTGAAGGGAAATCCAAAATTGAGATAGGAAAAGTCATACAACATTTTCAAGAAATAGTCACAAAGTCTAAAGAAGGTATAAATTAAGATGAAATAATTATATATAAGCGACGACACTAGCATTTTGTATCGGTTTTGTTATCAGAAACCGAACAGTTTTCAGATGATTCTGCTTTGACGTGGGCTGTAGGAGAATCTCTAATACGATGTCCGGAATTTGACGCCAACGATTTAGCTTGCACGTACAAACTACATTACAGACATAAATTGATTGAATTTTAAAACTAATTTTTATTTCTAGAATTTCAAAAACTTATTTTGCTGAGCCTAACAGAGGATATGGCGCCAACATTGCCGCGACTCTAAGTAAATTTAGAAACGGTATTGAAGAAGGGACTGATGTATTTTCTTTTGCTAAGCTTCAATTTGGAGGTAAAGGTTCACTCGGCAATGGAGCTGCCATGAGAGTTTCAACCGTTGCTTTATTATATCACAATGATTTTGATAAAATGATTGAGGTACAATTTAATGCAAAGCTAATAAATGATCGTTTATATCTCATAATTATTTATTTTATAGATTGCAAAAAAGAGTGCACTGGTAACTCACGCTCACGCCTACGGTTACACCGGGGCCGTATTGCAAGCGATTTCAATTTGGTTGGCTTTAAAAGAAGGTTTAAAGGGCGAAGTTTTAAATGTTGAAACGTTTATGGATCAACTAATTAAAGTGTGGTCGGAGTATCTTTTACAAGAAAAGTAAATTTATTAAGAAAATATTACTGCAGTATAACTTACAATACTACACGTATTTATTAGGATAAATTCTAATGATTGTCCATACTTTGACGAATTGAAGATTGTAAAAAAGTATGCGTTAGTGGACGATACAGAAATTGACGTGATTGTGGATGACTTGGGTACACTGTATAATAATTAAACTTGACGAAATGTTATTGTTTATACCGAAAATTTATTTTAGGTACTGGTGTTGCGGCTCATCGTTCGATTTCTACCGCTCTTTATACATTCCTAAGAGCAACTCGACCAATACAAACCATACCGGTATAGTTTTTTTTTTACTGTAATTTTGCAGTTTAATTGAAAGATATCTTAATTTTAGTTTGATAATGTGTTTGAAAGAACCATAGCTTACGCTGTGTGTTTGGGTGGAGATACCGATACAATCGCTTCGATGGCAGGAGCTTTGTCTGGTACTTATTATGGAATTTCGGCGATACCGCCGTATTTACAAAAATGTTGCGAAAATTACCCAAAAGCTTTAGGTATGGCCGATGATTTGCATAACTTACTGAAAAACCGTTTTTAATATTATTTTGAATCAAATTTAAATTCCATAAAACTTGATTTCTAAGAAATTGTGTACATGACTGTAATAATAAATATTATTATAGGAATAATTAATTTTTTGCTAAAAAAAATTAAAATAATGTAAATACATTGTATTTGCTTGCAATAATTGATAATAATACTATTTTTGCGAATTTCCTGGGTTTGATTACCACTGAGGTTCGAATGACTTCAATTATTATTTCATTTTGTTAGATGGATATAAGCTACCGCAATTAAAATGAATAGTAATTAATACCTATACTATGCATTGTATAGTATTAATGCGGATTTAGGATGCGGAAATGGAGAAATGATGCGGATTAATGCGAATTTAGTACAAAAATGTGGCGAAAATTATCCAAAAGCTAAGATTATGAGGGTTATGGATTTTTAAGCCAATGCCATCTTGCGTTTTAAATGATTTCATGCTTTCAATTTACATTTTATTAAATTTTTATTTTATGATCAGTGCACGTACACTCTATGCTATACAATAATATCAGCAATAATTCATCAGCGGAAGTGAAAAACCCGTTTATAATAACGTCTCCTATTTTAAAATGTTTAAAGTGAAATTCTGTAGTATTAAATTTAAAATGCGCTCGGCTTACTATGGAAAACTAGCAATATGTGGTAAACATTGAATGCAGGCAAGAATTATCTATCTACGTCACTTTTTCCTCAACAGCGTCTTTATAATTTGGTAGTAGGAAACGTTGTTTAAAAGCAGAAAGTGTAAATATTTCTCCTACTAGCATTAAATATTGAGCAAATTTTGTAATCTTTTAATTATAGTTAGTTCAAATGTTTTAAATGCGCCACTAGCTACGATAGAAAAGCACTTAGGATTTTTACTCAGAAAAAGGTTTTATTTATAACAAGATAAGATTAAATAATGTAACCAAGTTATTCTCTTAGTGATATATTAGATAACTAGTGTGATTTGAGAGGGGCACTTATATAGCTAAACAGGGTTTACATTTTCTACATTTAGAAATTGACTCTTGTTTTGATGTGAGGTAGAAAGATGGAGTTAAAATTTAAAGGTTGTCTAATCGGTGGGCAAGTGGGCGATTGTCTTGGAGGACCTTTTGAAGATGAAGTTATTATTGCTCCGGAAAAAGTGAAGAAGTTTTTCGATCATTTGTTAACTTCATCTAGAGAAGGCAAGTGTTAAGGATACATTTAGTATCGAGTTTGAATAATTATAATAAAATTTATGAATCAAGGTCAATACAATTATACGGATGATACGGCAATGGCTTGGAATATGTTGGATTCATTGTTAGAAAAAAATATGTATGACCCGAAAGATATGTCTGCCAGGTGAGAGCAAATATCTTTTACCCATCATAATAATTATGTTGTGCTAATTTTTGTTTAAAAAAAAAATAGATTTTCAGATACATATTTTAAAGAGTCATTTCGATACTACGGGGGTCATATTGTTGCCATATTTGCAGCATGGAAGCGAGCAGGTTTAGTTGATGTTTATCAGCCGGCACAGTTACAGTTTGAAGGTTCAGGTTCATTCGGAAATGGTGGTCCTATGAAAGTTGCACCTATTGCATTGTACTTTTATAATGATCCTGCTGAAATGGTTAAGGTATACAAATTCTGAGTTGATGACAGTTTGCTAATTAATTCAGTATTTTTTTTGAAAAATTTAGTTAGCTATTTTAACAACGCGTTTGACTCACGCGCATCCGCTGGGGATTGTTGGTACTCTGATGCAATGTTGGGCGGTGCGTTTAGCTCTTGACGAAGATCCAACTTCAGATTTGAATGCAGAAAAATTCATCGATAATCTTAAACTTAAGATCGAGCAATTTAAATCCGAGTATGGTGAAGCTGTCAAATATTACATATCTCAACTTGATAGATTAAAGGTTTTTTTAAAAAGAGAGCATGTGATTATTGCCAACATTGTTGATGAATTTGGTATGGTTAATAAATTGATGCTTTTAAATATCTATACTATATTTTATAAAAATTAACCTTATTTCTTTAATAGGTAATAACGAAACTGCTCCAAAATCGGTAGCCACTGCCTTATATTGTTTCTTAAGAGGTAATCGAAAGGTGGCGTTTATATCGGTACGTAAATATAAATACTGTAGTTTATTAAATGAAAAAAGAAAAAAAATAATGATTTAATTTAAATAGACTGAAAACAGGTTTGAAAGAACAATTCAATTGGCCATTTCTATGGGTGGGGACACCGATACAATTGCATGCATGGCGGGTTCAATTGCTGGCAGCTACTACGGAATTGACGGCATATTGGCACATTTGACCAAATGTTGCGAGAAAATAGATAAATCTTATGATTACGCTCAGAAGCTGTACGCCAGAAATTCAAAATAATTTTAGTCATCTACTTCTAAATTATTGTGTTTGACGAGTTTTGTAATTTGCGCAGCTATGTATTGTTAGGTAATCTGTTTATGAATGCGAAAATCTCGTAATCAAATATAAAGAATCTGATAATGTACGGTATTTTTGAATACGTTGTTGTTAATATTGCTGTTTCATCTTTAATTCAACATTAAAAATACATGTAAATTAATTGTAGTTGTTAATTATCTTGATTTAATGTACTGTATAATATGATTTATGGACAGAAGCTGATGCTGCGGAAGATGACATTGCTGATCTCTGCTGACGTCATGAAAAAGGAAGCTGCAGCGTAACCATGGCCACCGTGGCGTAGCGGAAACGAAAAGAAGCGTCGTCGTAACTCGTAAAAATGGCGGCATCAGATGAAATTCAACTCGCGTTTGCGATATCTGAAACTTGTATAATTGCTCTGGAAAATGTTATACGACAAACATTAGCTAACAAATTTAGTGAATTTGCAAAGAGTGTGAAATTTTTTTGGATTCATAAGAAGCATCGTAAAAAATATGATATTTATTTAGATTTTAAGTCATTAAGTTCATCGTCGCTATTAACTCAAATTGAATTTGAAAAGGTAAGCATGTTTAATCTTGGAAATTCAATACTGTCTTGAACAGTTTTCTTAATCGATAAATTATTAGAACATTAATTATGTTGGAGCAACAAATATTATAATATTTTTGTTATTATTTCAGGTTGTTAGTGATTTAAAGAATAGCAGTGATGCTTCAACTTTTATAAAGGACTGTGAAGTTATAAAATTTGATTTGAGGCAACTTGGAGTTCAATTCGAAAGGACTAAAGTTATTTCGAGAGTGTTAAACAATATAAATAATTTAAGTATTAAATACGGTCGACCAGTTACTGTGGTTAGTTAATTGCCAAGTCACATTTGCACGCGCTTATAATATAGCAACAAATTTTTAATATAAGATTTTACGATTTCAGTTAAATCAACAAATGCTTGTGCAGGCTTTTACTACTGACGACAATTCACAGTTATGTACTTTAACTGACTTGAGAACTTATTTCTTCGCAAACTTAATTAAGAAAGTTTTTCAATTTTCTGGGTAACGAATTTGTATTGAATTTAAAAGATTTATATAATAAATTTTGGCTTGAAATTTTAGATGCGCTGTAAAAAGTAATTTTGTTGATTCTAAACCAGGAGTTTATTTACAGTTTAATAATTGTTGCGGTATAGTTTGCAATGATAAACATTTAAAATTCAAAAACCAACTGTGTGAATCGTCAAATGGTAATACATGTACCACGGTATAGATGGTGATTTGCTAATTTCAGAAATTTTCTATAACATTTATTTTTTTGTTTATTTTTAGTTAGATCACATTTTATGGACGCTATCGAAAAGCTAGAACATGGATTGCTCGACCATACGTCTGGGGTAAATAATCGTAAATTTGACTACCAAATTAATTATATAGGCATTTTCTTACTATGTAGGCTTTTAGCATGTTTGTTTTTATTATATCTGAAAACTTTTGGCTCAAATGCCAATCAGCAATTAAAAGGTGGGAAGAAGTAACAAGCTTTTCACCGATCCCGTCATTCGTAAGTTTATCTGTTTATTTGATTTTTAACTTTTAAAGTCGTTAAATAAAAAAATATTTTAGGTGCATATCAAACACGGAATGGTGAATTTAATTGGCGAAGATAGGATTTTGATGGATGATTTATATAGGTGTGTGATTCAGTTATATTCAGCTATAGGTGGATGGTTGTCATGAATCACAATTATTTTTATATATTTTGTTCAAATTCAGCAAAATATTACAAGAAGCTAAAAAGTCATCTTCAGATAAATATGACGACTTGACGGATATTGAAACAGAGGAGATATTTCATTGCTTGACTGATTTAACTCTTAAAATGTTCCTTTTAACTCGCTCAGCATCTCATAAGGTTACTTTCACTTCTTTGGCAAAATCTAACTGTTAAGCTTATTTTATGTTGAGGTTTTATTATAACAATTATATATTATTTTATTTAGATTGTAAATATGAAGATGGATGTTGCAATAAGAGACGCAGCTTTTATTATGTATAATTACGCCAGGATTTGTGTATTATTACAAAATTTTAAAACTAAAATTCAACAGATGACGAATGGTACAACTTTATTCCCACCAATATCGGAAGTGGATTTGTCTTTATTAAATAAAGAGGTTCGCATGTGCTATAGCTTGCTTTTAAAAAGTTAGTTTAATTTTTATTTTAGGAAGAATGGGATTTAGTTTTATTATGCGCCAAATATCCTGACGTTATGAATGAAATATTAAATGACTTGCTATTGACGTCAATTTTATCATCTCATAAGGTATATATTTTAAATTATTGTGGCAATTAATACTTAAATTGAACACTGTTTTGATACACTAACCGTCAGGACGACACCTTTTATTAACTTATTTTTTAAAATTTAGTTGACGAAATATTTGGTCGAATTAAGTCACAGCCTCAGCGTTTATTATAATAGAACTAATATATTAGCGGTAAAGAAATGTAATTAACACATTTTTTGTTTTATTAATTAATTAATTTAATTTTTAAGGATTCAAGAATACAAGTTCAAGCGACTTTATTTGCCAGAATTCATCTTATGAAATGCGTTAAAATTATATTAGAAAATTGTTTTTTCTTACTTGAGGTTAAACCAATTACACAAATGTAATTTTTAAATTTGGATAACATATTCTAAATTGTTAAAATGTGTGATGTAAATTAATATTATTTGTTATTAATATTATTAAATATATTATTAAAATCAGTATTAATATTATTTTAAATGCGGATGTTTATATCGAAATTTTACTATCGATTAATCGATTATTTTATCGATAATGCTTTCAATCAAAAAATTTCTAAACAAAACTGATGAAAGTAGCTACGGAAGACGTAGTAGTTAAGAGATGTCTGAAGAGAAAAAGCAGTCAGAAGAAAAGAAATATGCACAAATTTCTAGAGAATTTGTGCGACATTGTGGCGATGCTATTGGTATAGCTTCTATTTCAACTGATATCGCTGTTCTATTAGCCGAAGATGTGAATTACAGGCTTCGAGAGGCGGTCCAGGTAGATTTTGAGAATAGTAGTTAAAGTAGTTTAATCCAGTAGTATAATAATCTTTTTGGTTTACTAGAATGCTGGTCAATTTATGAGACATTCCAAGAGAAAAAAATTAACGAATGAAGATTTTAATACAGCTTTACGTTGGAGCGATACAGAAGTATAGCGCAAGATTTTTTAATTGAATATTAAGCCAAATTCTGTCATTTACTGAGTTTGCCTTTTAGCCGGTATACGGTTACAGTTCGAGCGATCCATTATCATTTGTTCACGTTAAGGAAGCTGATGTTTACTGCGTTGAAGATAACGAGATAAACTTGGTCTTAATGGCAAATGGTCGAAATGCTTTTGAAAACCCCGGTCTCCCTATAGTGCGAGGTTTGAAATTTACGGCTACATGTAGCCTACTTTCGCATTATGTGTTTAATAATAACACAGTTATTTTTAAAATATTAGCTCAATGGTTAGCAGTAGAAGGCGTTCAGAAACCCATTTCAGCATCAGCAACAGGTCAGTCTTACTTTAAATCAAAAATGGTTTATTAAAAAATCATTGATTTTGAATTTGTTTTAACATATAGGCAAAAAAACTTCATCTGTGGTTCCATCTGTATCACCTGAATTAATGACTTATTATAATCAAGTAGCAAAAGCTATTTTAGGAAATTGTGAAGAAATTACTAAGGTATTCTTTTGTAGCCTATTATATTTTAATCTTAAAGATAGAGGTGATTTAATACATTTTGTTAAAAATTGTTTGTATTGTTAGACGGCTTTAGAAGATCTTCAAAGTAATCCACGCATCGCACCGCTTTTGCCTTATTTTATTAATTTTATATCTGTTGGGGTAAAGTAAAAATTAAAATTTTGTTATATTATTTTTGAATAAAAGTTTAATTGATTTGTTTTCAGGTTAAAAAAGTTACTCATGATTTGAGTCAACTGACAAAATTGCTTCATACAGTCCGTTCTCTTGTAAATAACGCGTTTTTATATTTAGGACCACGGCCGATTGTAATTAATTGCATTTGTAATTATTGAAGATAGAATATTAATATTTTAATTTAGTTAAAGTTATTGCTCCAAAGCGTGTTACACTGTATTGTCGAGCCTAGTCTCAATCCGATTGGAGATCATTGGGCTTTGAGAGATTACGCCGCCAAATTATTAGCTCAAATAATCAGGTAGATATCCATATTATTTACATTATTTGCCAAATTAATCCTTATTTTTACAGGATGTGGCATACTCCTATTAATCAACAACATGAACATACACTGGTTGTACTAAAAGATGTATTTATTGACCTTTCAAAGCCATTTTGTTCTCATTATGGTGCTGTTGTAGCTATTACCGGTTTAGGAGTAGAGGTATTAATTATAATACTGTACTGTATACAGTTTTGATGAATGTTAATGTATATGTTGGATTATTTTAGTCTATTTGGAAATTTATTTTTCCAAATTTGTCTGTTTATTTCCCTCATCTTACGGCCGCTCTGGCTGGTTCAAATTTAGCAATCAAAGCAGACGCTCAAAAAGTGCACGGTGCTCTACTGGTAAATATGATCGATAGGATTTTATTTTATTTAATTATTACATGAAGTTATGTTTTAACAATTCCACATAGCTTGCATCTGAACTGCTGATTTTGTATTTGCACGGTGACGTATTAGTCAATTGTTATGACGACGCGGAAAGAGTAAATAATTCAGAAATGAAGATCAAATCAGAACACGGTGCGCACGGTGGAGAATCTTCTAAAGATTCGAAGCAAAAGTTACTTAATCAAAAAAGTGCGTATAAGTTTTTATACGACTATTTCGGTGATTCTCTCGCTGCGCGACTTCCGTATTTTCACTTGGAGAACTTTTACGCCCCTCGAAAGGTGCCTCTCATTAACTTATTTAACACCCCCGAATTAATGCAGACTGGAGAAGAGCTTTTAGAAGCCTTTAATGTTAAAGAGGAAGAGGTTCAAAGTACAAGTATGGAAGATGACCATTACTCATACGACGATAACTCGTTAATGAGTGATGATGGTGAGACGGAAGAGCACACGCCGAAAGTAGATCTGAGGATAAAAAGTACAGTAAGTGATCCAATTCAAGGCATTAAACTAACAATTACCAAGTTACCGCGAACGCAACCTCCGCCGGCGCCTGTGGAACCAGCTAAAGTTACCAAATTAAATATTAAAATACTACCTGAAGTTCAACCTGAACCTCTCGCTCCTTCTCAATCTACTGTTTCAACGGTGGGAGAAAATTGGAAAGAGGAACCTTTCGAATATGTGGCATTTAAACCACGAAATTTATACATTGAATTTAATTTTGACGGATCTATGCCAATTCCAAGCCATAAACTTAGGCGAAAACATCCTGGAGGACATCCATTTTTTAACGTCCCGCTGAATCACGCCGTTCATAAAATTAATCTACGAATGAAAATTATTGGTAAGTCGAAATCAATGGGCCAAAAATATTTAACGACTTCAAAAAATTATAAACGCTCGTTTCAAACAGGAAATGTTTTAGCAATTATTTAGAAAAGCGCGTTGCATTATATTTATACAAACAAAAATAAAATAATTTGTTTTTAAAAAAAAAAAAAAATTATTTTAAGATTCAACATGAATGCTCGTTATTCTAATTTCGAGCGATTTTAGTGTCTGGAAATTATCTAGACAAAGATAGTTGTTTATTGACTTAGATATTTACGGCACTAATATAAAAATTAGTTAATATCAGTTGAAATTTTAAAATGAGGGCAGATTTTATAAACATTTATTTAAAATGAAAATGCAGTGTACTGTAATTCATTTAAAAATTGCATTAACAAATCAAAGTAATCACTGTATAAGAAAATTAATTTTATGTACAAAAATGCTTTTGCGCTTAATGAAATACAGTAATTAATAATAAAAAATAATTATTTTGCACGTTGAAGAGAATTATTCAATTGTGATAAAAAAAAATAATACCGAAAGTTCAAAGGCTCATTAAAAAGGGGATCGTTTTACGAGTTTTTCTTCATTCGCCCATCCTTTACTGTATATTTAAAAAACCATACCTTGATACTTCAGGTATCGATTATTAAAATTGCATTAGAACTACGGTAGATATTGTCCAGGCGTGACAAGGGATATGTGTGACACGCAATGGACATAAAAATCGAACAATTCTCACAAACGCACTAATAATAATTAAAAAGATCGACCGTTCATAAAATGCTAATCTTATGCGTTTAATGAACCTCGTATCTTTCGAGAAAAACTGGGTTGGCATGTATTAGAGAAATTAATTCTATAAAGCAAAGAGACGGTTTAAAACAGCGTGGCCATCTAATAATAATTATGCTCGAATTAAAGTAAAAGCAGTAGCAATACGCATGAAATGGACTTTGAGATTGCGTGTTACCATCTCATTAGGCCTTCAACGCTTTATAAATAAGTATAGAGTCAACAGCTCTTTGCTGCTGGCGGTGGAGGACAAAGAGCCCAGTGTTCAACTCAATGAATGAAACTTGGAATCTGACATTCCCATCCATCTGTCAGCCCTACTGTGCACTTTCACGCATCACTTTATTCACGCGCATTCTAGTTTCTATGTTTTTGGCTGATCGATAGCCGCTGTTCCCTCCTCTACCAGTGTTGTGAAGTGAGCGCTGGAAATCAAACCGTAAGTTGAAGCGTACGGAGAGCGAGGGACTGGCGGCTTCTAAAGGCATGTACAAACTCACATGTGTTTGCATTCAGTTCACTCCAATAATTCTCCGTTAAATTAGCGGCGGCTTCCAAAAAGTGCTAACGGAAGTTCAAAAGAATCGAGAAACCCAACGCAAAAAGGTGAACTATTGTGGATATAATCAATCTAAAAGTACTATTGTTGAGGAAATTTGTTCGATGTTCAGATAATTAAGTATCTCCGTCCAATTGATGTAGGAGCATCTGCTGCCGATTGTTTCAAAGTGATTACTGTTTTCAATCTGAATTATGTTCGCGCACGTGATCCTTAAAAGTTTGCCAGGCTGAGCACTACAATTGAACTTTTGTCATAATTTAATGAACTCATTGCTACACAGCATTAAGGTAATTCCACAATTTTTTTTTTTTTCTTTCTTTCTTTTATAATCGGTAGTGTTCATTTTATAAATGCATTTGTAATTGCGCGATATAACTTGCAAAAAGGGAAAGAAAATTTTTATTAGTAAATTGTACCGGTATTTTAAATTTTAATTTGCAATTTATTTTTTTATTATTTTCGATTAATTTTTTCTTAATTAAATACGTTTAAAACGTATTGGTGTTGATTGCGTAATTACGTTAGCAGAAAAGTTGCTAAATTACTGTTACAAGTCAAACAAACTAAAGTATATCGTCATATCGATCAGCAATTACCTGTTAAGCCTAATTACTCGATCCATTTACCCAAGTGAGTTGATTAATTAAAGTTTACTTTTGCTTCAATTAACCCGTTATTTTCTATCACGAGATAACGGCTACTTCCGATATTAATCCTTATTAAATACCATTACTTGATACTTCCGCGCGAGATATGTGCAAATTTCCTAATTAATTAAAAACACGTTAACGCCTTACTTATCATTAAAAAAAAATATATTTTTTGAACTGGGAAATGAAGCGCCATCGATGTAAAGATAATAAAACTGCGAGTGAAACTCTTAATATTATTCATATAAAATAAAAAAGAGATGTTTAAATTTTTTTTTTCGAGTTGCCAACCAATAACACAAACAATCTGCAAATAAGCTTATCATTATTCTCGATTTAAAGCTGTCAGAATTGAAGGATTTTAAGAGTAGTACGAGTAAGACTGAAATAGGATAAAGATGTAAATATCAAAGTTAAAAATGTGGGAATATAATATTTTTATGTGAATACTTTTTCTTGAGCTGCGGCCACGTCATTTGTTGATATTCGAATTAGATCATCACCTGGCAACAGAATATATACGAGTACATGGAGTTTTCAGGTGCTCCACATAAGTACGCGCCTAAGCTTTGGCCAATAGTCATGGGAAAAAAAAATATATTTTTCACATCTCGAAATCGACAAGGGAGAAAAAAAAAATACTAAACGCAAAATAAACGCACTTGAAACGTGATTTGAACAGCAAATAAGTTATCTAGCATAAAATCGTCTTGCAACCAGCTTTTCAACTCTGTTCAATGTATACAAAACGTGTTTTAAAAAATAAGACTACCGTACGTTCCGTCTATAAATAACAAAAAGTTAAGGTAAATCTGACAACTTGGCAAAATTCACATTTTTTTATATTTATATTATTTTGTCAACAAGCACGCGACGTACAGTGTACGGCGCATTGGTGTATCATTTATTTGAAATAATAATTGACGCAGAATCCACTTCTCGGTTTAAGATAGCGCAGGAATTTAGAACTAAAATAAACTCGATCCTTTAGAAAATGAACCGAGTGTTCAGTTACTTTCCAATTAGGCTACTACAATTTTTTTTTTCGACTTTTCAATTGTTTTTCAACTTCATATTTCAAGAACGTATCCTTGTGATTTTAAGCAGTTGGAAGCGCCGATGTTTATTGTTAAAACACTTTTACTGCAATCGTCTTTCTTTCCGCACGTGCACATGTATTGAGAAATCTAAAAAAAAAAAAAAAACAGAAGGAATATTATTCCCCGTGGCTTTTCTCGACGTATCGTTTCCACAACTCTCAGCCCAACTGTTTTAACGATGGCTTGATAATTTGGATTGGAATTTATGTAGCTGTATGTTATACTATCAATTATATAGTTTTGGCAGTAAAATTAAAATAATGACGCTTTGGAGCTAGTTTGCTGTCTTTTACCGTATCCGTTATGTCAACGATTAATTGAATTGTGCAGTATAAACAGACTGCAATATTTTGTTAAAACAATTCTTTTTTTTTTTTGCGATTGGGAAATTATACAGTAGGTCTAAATTTGAGTTGGCAAATTTAGGCTTATTTTATTTAAAATTAGTCATCTACAAGAGATAAGGGATAATAAATAAATAAAGAATTGCATTTTATACAGTTACACAGTAGTTGAAATTGTTGACTTTCGGTATACAGTAGGTTTAATTTTGAGTTGGCAAATTTAGGCTTATTTTATTTAAAATTAGTCATCTACAAGAGATAGGGATAATAAATAAATAAAGAATTGCACTTTATACAGTTATAGTTGAAATTGTTGACTTTCGGTATACAGTAGGTTTAATTTTTAGTTGGCAAATTTAGGCTTATTTTATTTGGAATTAGTCCTCTACAAGAGATAAGGATAATAAATAAATAAAGAACTGCACTTATACAGTTATCGTTGAAATTGTTGACTTTCGGTGGCAATTTTGATTAATAATAAAGTGGAAACTTAGCTCGTTATGTTGTATAGCTGGGCATCAATTTTTGACCGTTGAACCGTATATAAAAGTCATGAATTTTTATTACAATTAATGGATAAAATTAGCAAAAATTTGAAGTTTATGTTTTTGTTTAAAAATTGGACATACAGTACATGTACAGTAATAATATTGAAAATAAATATTTTAAAATCTCTCGAATCATCCATTTAAAATTTTATTAAAAGCTCTTCTTTTTAGTAACTTTTTTTACAAGTATATTTTTAGAAAGTTTGCGTGAAACTGATTAGTTTATCGGTTTTTTTTTTTACGAATAAATAACGCACTTTAAACCGAAAGTTTTGACTCGGTGTGTTTATTTATTTTTTTACTCAATTTTTTAGAATCTTATTTATGGTATTGCGATATACTGTATATATGGTTTTTCACGCACGATCAAGTTATTATATGTGAGAATTCAAAAAAAAAGTCGGGGAAGCAAAAAGAAAATCATTTCTCAAAGCATTAAATGCCAGAAAAAAATGTGCATGTACAGTATAAGCGAAACCTCCGGCTGTCGATTGATGAGAATAATAAAAAAATCATTTAGATGTTTTTAACTACAATAATTCTTACGGTACTTTTTTTTTGTTAATTTAATTTTACTATGTCAAAACGGAAAGAAAATATAGTTTACAGCGGAAACGGGAACGGGAAAAAAAGTAGGATTTACTTGTATAAAGGCCTTTAATTTTTTCCCCCTAGACGCGAAGGCAAACTCGATTTAAAAGATGACAGCCTAAAGCCTTAGGGGAAAATAAGAAATCATCTCGTTTTCTATAGTTGAGAATTTTTATGTTTATAAGATTGCTTATCGATTTTTGTGCGCCGAACTAAACGTGTGGGGACAAAAAAAAAATACACTTGAGGTAGGTATTATTTAAAAATTTGCTTTATTAGAGCTACTGTAGTGTATAGAAAGCATCGGTCGGCGACGCAAAGTGACGAGATATGACACGGAACTTGACTTCCGCCTTGAAAAACAATTTTATTTAGCAATTAATTTCTCAGGCGCAAAATTTCGATTAGGACTTCCCTGGTTTATTATTTTTTTTATCATTGATTATGCTTTTATTGACAAGGACGACGACGTACATCAACCAATCTAATATTAAAAGCGAATAAAAGTTTGAACATCAAAGTAATCATCGGAGTCTGGGTTAGCCTACACAACTTTTACATCATTTAAATATTCATCGTGGAAAACGAATGAGCGAGGAGAGTTAGTTCGGTGGGGAATTGTGTTACGAGTACAGTACATGCACCTATTCCACTCTACGCTAATGAAAATTCAGTAACATAGTATAGTTGAAACCAGGAATGACAGGAATTCGTTAGATGTCACTTATTTACGTTGGGCTGAGAACGCGCTGTCAACCTGAATGTACGGAATAATTTAGGACGTGCAATTTCTAAATAAAGGCGCGGGTAGGGCTAGCTATAGGGCGTTGCCGGACAACCGCTATTAATGGAATAAAATCGCATTATAATATTAAAAAGTTGACTTTGCATGCCCTTGCATTTACGTACAACTCGTCTTTCGCTTTTTTTTTCCCCTTATTTTTTTCGTTAACATTGAATTTCGTAGTAAATAAATCTTAATTATCTTTGCAACGTTCAAAATTTAGTTAGGTATGCAAATCTGAAGTTATTCAGTAGTTAAAGGCAAGGACAAATATTTGAGGCAAAGGCAAATTAAAAAATACTGTACAAAAAAAAAAATGTAATCTAAAGTCCATTTGATTCCAATTTTTCTCGGATTGAGTTGTTGTCCCATCTTGGACCTTTTTTTCTATATTTAAAATTTGAAAATTGACAGAGATAATAAATATAAATATTATATTACAGCAAATTAACACGAGTCGAGTTCAACGATTTAAAGCGATCAACAGTTGTAAATTATGTACAAGATTATCAAAGTTCATTTTTAATTTTTTTTAAATTTGTATGTAAACGAGTAGAAGAGTTCAACGATTCAAAACGATCAACAGTTGTAAATTATATACAAGATTATCAAAGTTCATTTTTAATTTTTTTTTTTTAATGTAAACGAGTAGAAGAGTTCTCAAATTTTGCTCAAACCTTTTAAAAAGAGAAGTTTGGCAAAGATAAAAAAGTGCATTTTAATTAAAAATGACAATAGGATTGAAAGTAATAATCATGTACAAATAATCATGTAGAACAAAAATTAAATTTTTGCGATTAGCGCTCATAAGGTCATCGGGCGCCAATATACTGTACAGTTACCGTACACGTACCGGTAGAAAAATTATTTAACGCAATTTTAAAAGTTGGCAAATACTGTATTATAAATTCAAAAGAACATTTTAATTAATTATTCAAAATTTTATTTTATATACTTTTTGATTTTAATTTTTTTATCAGTTTGAAATGTATTTTTTATTTAATAACATATGACGCTATAATTATTATTGCTAAATACATTATTAAAAAGTAGAGAAGCCGCTAGGTGGCGATCTAAATGCTTCCACCACGGTTGTATAATGGTTGTAAGGTATTTTCGGGTTGTGAAGATTGTGTTTTTTGCTTAATTTTGGTCTTTTAATTTGCTTTCGGACTATTCTATTCATCAATATAAGTATTTGTAAGAGTTCAAACTAACTTTCTACCGGTAGGGACGATTTTGTGGAGCATAATTTTGTTTTAGTCTGGTAACTTATTGGCGACGAGGCCTACGATCAATCTTCGGCGTCTCTTCGTGCGGTGCATTATGGGTAGAAAGCGGGTGACCAAGAAGGGCGAAGACGAAGGCTTTTCACAAGGTATGGAACAATATTAATTAAATTGATTAAAGATAAAGATCAATAATTGGTAGCTTGATACTGTATTATAGCTTCAAATCACGGTAATTAGTAACTACATTCGACTCTCCATTTGCGTTGATGCTTTATAATTATGTAACCTGTTCATCAATGCATGTACAATATACTGTACAATAGTCGTATTCGATGTACAGTACAAATTTTGAATTTTTTGTTTAAATATTTTTTTTAATTCTGTTACAATTTGGCCTCTAGGATAAATACGGCATGTAAGCTTACAGAATAAATACACCGTAACGGCACTTTATCGAATTGCGACGGAGCTTTTATTTCAAATTTGTGGAATAATCTGAAAAATTTCTGAGAACGAACTCCTAAATTTCTATTGATTTTGAAACTCCATTAGAGAAAGATTTAAGTGCGGGAGGGGTTTTTACGTAACGGAATTTTCTCTCAAATCGTGGGTTGAGTCAGCTACTTATAGTATACTGTGTATACCGTATAATATAATCCTTAAAAAAATGTTTACATGAAACCCTTAAGCGTATTATTTAAATAAGAGATACAAACTTGCAAATTAGCTGCGTTTATGGGAAGTGAGGTGTATTTCTATTTAGTCATTGTGTGTTTCAGCAGGTAATGCGGCTTGTTTCTAGCTGTCAACATTCTCAATTTTAGCGCTAACTCTGTTTATATTTGGGGCGCGGTTGGAAAAATTGCGAGCAACTTTTACCTTCATCAAAATTAATTTGTCACGTTTCATGATTCGTCGGCCCGATGTGTGTGTGTGCGCGCTACATTAATAAATTATTTATTTTCATCTAATTTTTGTGCCAGTTTGCTTCCAATGTGAACTTCGTTTTATTCCTCGAAAGCCTAACGCGTTTGCGAATATCTGTCCTATAAATTATGTCACACAAATTTTGATATTCATCGGTTTATTCTATCTTACGCTAGGATTTTTTTTTTACATACGATAAATAATAAATCACAAAGTTTTTGCTTGGATTGCTCAGCTCATAGCCGAAAAGCAATAACAATAATTGTAAAAAGATTAATGTCGAGTATTATTTTTTTCTTATGCGTTTTTATTGGCTCGTTTTTATTAGTCAATATTAACGCTATTGCATTTTGAAATGCAAATCACGCACAATAAAGAACATCATTAAAATTGCAGCTTTGCCAAAATTAAATGCCGATAAAGCAGAAAAACAAAATTTTTTATGCTCCAATTTTTAGACTTTTATTTGATGAAGGTTGTTGACTAAGAAAATCAACTTCAAAGACGAAATTGTTCTGTAAACGACAGTTACGTAAACTTCAACTCAAACTGACAAATTGCAGTTTGGGTTATTCTACACTTGGATCTTACAAACTACAAAATCTTGTTTTATTTTGTAGCAATTTATTAGAAGGACTTTAAATCGCATTGCAGATAATTGAAAACTTTTCAAACTTTGTAAATTTAGAAGGAAGGAGGGGGGGGGTTAATCGTTATTTCAGTTTTGATAATAAATTTTCTCTCTAGTCTTGTACGATATGTTTAGTTACCCATAGAAAATATTGAAAATTATGAGTGTATTTTCTAGATAAAAGAATTTTCTAATGCGTTTAGATGAGTACATTTTCCCTGGTGAATAGATGAAAGCAATTAACAATGGCAACGCATGGTTTGCTTTGACACATTTGGGCATTTGCGCATTAAATTCACTTTGCGTAACCTGACCAAAGGGTTAATAATGCGATCAACACTTCCGCTCAATTTGGTTAGCGGACACACATGTTGTTGATTGTTCGCAATTAATAATTTAACCAAAATGTTAAATCATTTTGTCAACCTATTCACTCGTTTAATAAATCAGAAATTATTTATTAAAAAAATAGGTTATTTTATTTTTTCATAATGAATATTATTCTATCCATAAAATATTTAATTTTTAAATAGCATATTATTTTAGTTCTAATAAAATTATTGCGTCACCAATGCCATCAAATCATTTTTTAGTTTTTTTTTTTATGATAAATAATTAAAATATTTTTGAAGAACTTATTTTTTACAAACAATAAAACTAATAGCAAATATTGTTCCATTATGAATTTTTTTTAACATTGATTGCATTCAATTTATTGTTTTAACTTAATTGGATAGTTAAGTTATTAATAAAAATTTACAAGTTTTTCACATTAAAAATGTTTATCTGGAGCCAACAAAAACTATTGCTACGCCACTGTACACCCGATGCTAAACTTTACCGGAAGACGATACCGGTAAAAGAAACGATAAAGTAATATACGCGGAAAGTACATTTAGTGATTCATTTCCATTACGTTTTCCGTCTTGAAGACTAAATAATGTTACTGAAATCAATATCAAATAAGATGGAGGGGGAAAAAAAATTAGCTTTGAGGGGAAAAAAATAGTTTCGTCGGTAAAAAGAAATCTAATATATTTTTTCAGACAGTGAGATTACAATTACACCGTCATTTGAATAAGTCTGATTAAATTTTTATTTATTTTTTTGGATTTTTGTTTCTCAAAAGCAGCTTAATTAATTTGTTTTAAAAAAAGATCGGCTGATTGAATTTGTCGCTTTTATACCATATATAGTAACATGTTTATTTTAAAGTAGAGTGAGAAAGCAGGTGAATTATTTATTCAAGTTCCACATTAAAAAGAAGGGGAGGGGGGGGAATGTTTGTTTAGCATAAACTGATTATTCCAGTTTTCTTGGAAAAAGTGAATTTACTTAGCCTTCAATTTGTAATTTATTCGAATAAGATAAAGAACGCTATCGTTTTACTAAAATATTTGTTTCTTTTTTTTTTTAAAAGAAATTTAAACATAGGGGCAGGCTTCCGTGCAAATACCTCGCTCGTAATGTAAATCGTATGCAAAATGTTCAATATAGACTTAACAGTACTTGCATTTTAAGTTTTGTTCAGTTAATTTTTTATTTAACAAAAACATTTATGTTATAATTATTGTAATTATAATAGTGATGACAGAGAAAAACTGCTGCTATCCTATTTCTTGTGTTTGAGGAAATTTATTGTCAAGTAAAATGGCAAAAGTAATTTACTTAGATGGTTAATCAAAATTTTGAATTTTGTCATAACTCGATACGGTATTCCACGTGCCGCACTTGGTTCTACTGGTTTCAGAAGAGCCTTTGCCGTGAGTGTAGCCAACCGCATCAAGTGGATAGTCATAACCACACCGTCTCATCTCCGGGGAAATAAAAGAATTTTGCTTCTGTAAATGAGCGTCAAAGGGGTCGAACGCAAATAAGCGTCTACTACAAGGCCTTACTTTTTACTTTCCAAATTACTCTCTATACATTTATTATCAACTCTTGATATGCATATTGCCTAGGTTTTGTATAATGAGATATTATACGACTCATTTGACATTATTATACAGTATAAAAATGCATTTTTAATTCGGTTATTTTCTTTGCGGGAAAGGCGTTTTAGTGCTTAGATGAATTATTCAACTCCATATCTATCAACTATGGTTTTTTTTTTTTTTTGAAATTTGAAATGTTAATTATAAACGATAAATATTCCATTAAGATGTAGAATGAAATATTTATAGGAAAGTTTTATTGGCTATTCTAGCTCAATTCGGGTGTATAAAAAATGAATGTATAACCGATGAAAAATATGAAAGATGATGCCGTATATACTGTAAAGTAGAATAAGACTTAAGTTTATTCTCAAGCCAACTTTTTTCTAGTCAAAATTAAAATTCGAGGGATTTTCGAGCTGTTTGTTTACAACGATGTAGCTCGGAGAGAATACACACAGCAGTTACCTATAAAATATTCTCGTAAAATTAAATGGCAGTAGATAAGATTTTTTTATTTTATTTATTTTTTATTACTAAGTTATATTTTTCGTTTTTTGCGTTCTACGTACCAAACGACTTTTTTTAAAAAGACGTAAAATGTGAATAAAATCAAAAAAGTTTAACGGTAAACAAATACATTTTGGCAGCTGAGGTTTGCTGAATAGATTATTTCAAAGCCCTGCAAACATTTGTTGTTAATTTCGAAATTGTCATATCATTTATTTAGGTTATTTGAGAGAAAATATACCGGTCTCTTAACAAGTAAATTATAATAACTCTTAACGTACCGCGCTTTATGTCGTAGAGGTCGATTTTGCTGCAAAAGGGAAGCTTCACTGTAGTACCTTGGTGCATGGTATATTTGCCTACCCTAGGATTAAATAAACCAATAATTTATAAGAAATATACTACGAGTATATAGCAATGTTATATAGGGAACCAATCAAACTTTATAGAACAATTTAAATTACTTTGAATTTAACTAGATTGTATTAAAAAACTAGATATTAAAAATTTTAATTTGATATTAAGTTTACAGTATCGGTAATCAATAATGTAAATTAAATTAAAAGTTAGTTTGATAAATATTTAAATTACAACGTTATATTCATGTTTAATTTTGTTTCTATTAAAAAATGTTTATAAAGTATCATAATATTAACTTTAAATTTAATAGAGCTAAATCAAGCAATACGATATTTTTCTGGTTTTTATTTTATCTTACACATGAGTATTGTATGTCGAAGCGGTTTTTCTTTTCTCTCCAGTCCGTATTTCCGCTAATGTGAAGCGATACATCGGCATATATAAAACTTTGCAGAAGATTAGTCCTGCATTTTATTTATAAGTCTGAGAAAAGTAAAACCGAAAGAAGAAAATTCTTTAATTTAGTTAAGTCGAAATTCGGAATTCTTGGAAGTTCAATTTATGTTACAAATTTCCACTTTGAAGCTGGAAAAAAACCTGAGCAATAAACTTTCCCTCTTTATTTCGATTTCCCTTATCTATCCAAGCAGGAAAAAATTAAAATCTAATTATTCAAACTTAATTATTTCTAACGGATGCGTAAAACGCTTAATTACTATTTTAAAAGCTGCGGATATTTTAGTTACCGCAAATGTTCGATTGTTGCGGCTCGAATGAAATGGAGGAAAGAAAAAAAAAAGCGAGAAAAAATGCGTGTTTTTGGCAACATTTCCTATCGCAAATTTATTTCTACAAAACTTCGCTAACCGACTTGTGTCATTACATTTTTCTAAATGTACATTGCCAGTGAAGCTTGAAGCTGCCTGCGTTCCAACACGAATAATAAAAATAAGGTTCGCCATCAAAAATGTGTATATGTCTATACATCTAGTGAGGGTGTTTAGGACTTGCACGCGTTTGGCCACCGAGCATCATCGACACATTTCGGTCGAATCTAGATCGAAAACAATTTATGTATCGGGGAGGGACGAAGAAAGAGTTGGGGAGGGAAATATGAGGGTCGTTGAAGACAGTGCGAGGAAGCAGGGAGTGTAAAAAGCGGTGGGGGGAGAGTTTGATGATGATAATAATAAAGCCAGCGACGACGCATCCTTCTCATTACTAAGAAATGTGTATGCGGCGCTGAAGATAATCACGAAAAAGAATTATTATTGAAAGTATAGATAGATATTCTATAGCTCTTTTGTCTGTTTCGTCATTAGCTAAGAATTCGAATCCGGACCCAAAAATAATTGGCGCGCTTCCACTCGTTTATTTGGCGGTATTAATTAACTGGGATCGATGCAGCCACCAAAATACCCCGATATCTAACTCAATAAACACATCTCATCCGATAAATTTTATTTGTCTGATTCTGACCTCAAACAGTCTTAATGAAAGCAATTCTGAAGTTTTTGTTTTTTTCAATTATCTTATACGTAGTTCTTGTAAACAAGCTTTAACAGCGTTGAAATGGGTCTCGTATCTATTTAGCTTTTATTGGGTTTAGGTAACACACAGTGTTTTAGATAAATCTATATGGGTGCGTTATTTGTTATTTTTAATGGTTATACATGTTATTATTATTGTTCAATGTAAACCGAGATTGTCAGGGCATCCAAATTTCGATTTAGTAAAACTATTTTACGAAGACACTACCAGTTACTCTAACGCAATTTTTAATGTAACGTAATAAACGTTTGGAGAAATGAGATCAAAATAAACTAGATTTTCAAAAACCAATTTTAAAATATATACTCGAATGTATTTTTTTTATGTTTGAGGTTTTTGTAGGTATGGTTGAGGTTTGAGACTTGCATTTGCAGTAGGTACATGCATTTGATTAAATTCGAAATTTATTTTTTGATGTGTTATTGAACCGTCTCCCTCTCCGCTTCTCCGAAAATTGAGGTTTTTACTCTGGTTACTTTTATTTATTCTTTAAATGAAAAGATAACATGTAAATGCACTTTAAATAACATTTGATGGTAATTTCCAAATTTTGATTTAACAATTGAGAGAGTTATTTACAGGGGGGGGGGGGAACAGTTATGTGTTTTTCACGGTGTTTATTATTAAATGCTCTTTCGAATGACTACCGGTATAAATTATTTAGCGAAAAATATTGCTTGTAAATATTGTTTAATACGCCTATTTACTGCACAGAAGTTTATCTTCATATTTATTGTTTTTTATTATTATGTTTTTCGTAAAATGTGATGTAATTTTACCGATTTTGCTTTTAGGAGGTGCTGACACAGAAACCTTGCCGTATTTTTTAACTACGAAAACATGTCAAGTTGAGAGATGCTTTCACTTTGAAAACGTAATTCAAGATGAAAGGCTTCTCCGCACCCGTTCTCTTTCTAATATCAGGTAAGTGACAGTCTTTCTCACCTTTAAATTCTTAATCTACTTTGCGCGCATTATTCATTAAAATTTAATTGCCCCGAAGATGCATCTTTGCTTTCACGACACCTTTTTTGCGTTAAATTTTCACTTCTGTTAATCTTGATTTAAGTCTGCTGGAAATAAATTATGTATTTTATTATTTAAAAATGGGGGGCGTTGTTTTTGTTGTTCTACCATGTGTGCTATGAAAATGTTTAAAATACTCTTCGCGTGTCATTTCTGAAGGATTTATATGCCATTCATTTTGATATTGTTAAAAGGAACAGGTATAGCACGCGTGCGATAACGTGATATACCGGTAGTAATTTAATTTATTAATAGAAATTTTTAAAAAAAAAAAAAAGTTGCTCGACCGTTTATTCCATGAAAAACAAAATTGTTAAAGGGTTCATAAATATATATATTTTTTTGTTGCTATTTTAGTTTTGTATTTTACCCTCAATTTGAAATATGATCATATACGATAAATTATTGATTTGTATTCGTAGAAGAAAAATGATATTTTGATTGCTATTAGATGAAATCGAAATTTGAGCGTGAGTAATATATTTTTTGAGGCCAAATGTGAAAATCATAGCTCCCGTAGATTTATTAAGCTTCCTCATTTATGCGCGCAGCACGTTTTCTATCTCGAGATGATAAAGCCCCAAAGTACATGCATCTTATTTTGCATTGATAGTAAGCTGCAATATACTGTAGTAATAAAAAGTCGGGAGAAACTGCAGTTGACAGTTTGATTTTGTCACTTTCTCGATTTGCGTAACATTATAATGACAAAACCGCTAGAGGGTAGGTCTATACAGCACTCGTTTTAAAAATTGGCGAACTTTTATTTAGGAAAGCATTTTTGAATTTTAAGTAAATGTACACAGCGAAACTTTGAAGATTTGGAATTTTTAAAGGATTTGTACATATTTAGCCGTGAGTAAACTGAATAAGATAAAATAAAATCAAGGACAAAACCGAACCAAATTTTTAAAAGTAAAAAAATTATATTAACTAGTTGGTTGACTGGTTATAAATAAACAAATTAAATAAATAAATTAAAAGTAGACAAATAAATATTTTAAAAAAGCTATTAATTTAATTACAAAAATATTTTGAATGCGTTTATAAAATTTTAAAAATTGCGAATTTCTACTCAACTATGATACATGTACTGCAATGCGAGTAGTTCTATTTGGCAAGAGGGTAACTAGGAAATTAGGGAATTGTTAAAAAAAAATTATTTAGTTGAAAGACTGAAGTTTAACTTTAATGTAAAAAATAATTGCTAAATTCTACATTTAAAAATAAAACAAGAAGATTCACAGTTGATAATTGAAAACAAACTCAATTTAAGTGAAAGTAAATACGCGTTATAGCCAGGGTTTTTACATTAGAACATTACTGGATTGTATTTTTTAAATTCTAATTCGAGTTTTATATAGTAAATATTATACTTTCATTACCGGTATTGTATAATATTATTCTTCTTTTTAGAATTTTTGTTTTGCGCCGTCTCTATTACACCGTAGGCTACTTATATACATTTCAAATAATGCTTTTTAACTGGAAAGTACATTAACAAAATATTTTTCTACGGAAAAGATTCTATAGAAAGTATTATTTAACCCTATTTCATATATCGTTAATAATTAAACTAAAATATCTAATGACATCGCGTCCAGCGGCTAAACCTTAATAAAAGCAGATATTTGAGCACCTTAATTAATATTGCATTTGGAGGCAAAAAATAATAAAAAAGATGAAAGCGTTTCCTCGAATTATTGAGGTTATTTTTGCGATTATTATTCATCGATCGGTACCATCACTCCTCCGATAGTTGAATGGGTTAAAGCAGGGGTTATGACGGGAGCTTAAGTCTGCCATTCATAGACTAAGACCGAGTCTAACTATATACCTTAGTGTGCCAATCCCTTGATAAAATGGAACTATGATGTATGATCGGTTTCCGGTGATCGAAAGTGACGTGAGGCCGTGATATATGGAGTCATACATCATTTGACATACATCACTTCGCACCTTTAACACTTTCTCTAGCGATGCCGAATCAACTTTTCCATTATTTTTAGATAGAAAGAGCAAGAGAAACAAAAATTACGTACCAAACAGCACCATGTGCGCCTAACTATAGTCTACATAATTGAACGTGAAGTTTCCGGTAACCGTATTTTTTGTTTTATTATTGGCTTAAAGTTTGGCAGTCTATCTTAATTTGTCAACGCAATATTTTTTTAAAAAAAAAAAAGAGGGAAAAAAAAATTGTATTAGCGCTTTTAATTTAGTTGATTCAAAGCCGCAGATTGCAGTGGAAAGCGTTGTCGTCTATGCCCTAATTGCATTATTTTTTTTATTATTTGATTTACGTTATAATTTATTCATTAGTAAATGTGTTGATTTAATTAATCAATAGAATTCTTGTGAAAGAGATAATTTGATTTGCGTTTTGCGCGTTTATTTTTAAGATTTGAAAGTGTAACACTATAATTATTATTGTCACTATGGGGAATGTTAAAGAAAACCTATTTATTTGACCGAAAGCATTTTAATTATTCAGAAAAATTGCTTAATAATTTGCGGCTTGAACAGGATTCAAGTAATTAAAGATAGTTTTAGACTCCTATTTTTTTAAATTAATAATTAATGTTGAAATTGTTTGATTCTTGTGGCAATAGTGATTTATTTACATGTTAATAACGCATGATGCAGCAATGGTGTGTAGAGCCCCACAAGTTCTACAATCAAAAGGCTTATATAGTAATCAATAAATATTACTATAACAGAGAGAATAATCGAAAAACAAAAAACTCGGATTTTAAATCAGAGTAATGCTTTTTTAAAGTTGTTGTAATTATTTTGGCATATCCGGTAATAGAATAACGACTTTGTTTATTTTAGTAGTACCGCACAGTTTTTAGCATTCTAGTTAAACCGTGGGTAAGGCTACTTCTTTAAGATAGAACTAATAGCTGATAAAAGCTATTAGGAAAACGACGTTGTGGGTAGTTTAGACTAAGACTATAACAACAACATGTATTCCGTAGTATGGAGATAAGAAGTGTAGAGTAGAAAGTTAAATTGGAAGTTTTTACTTTTCGCAATGAAGCTATTCTTATGTAAAAACTTTTAATTTTTATCTTCCGACAAATGTAAACAATCAATGAAAAGAACTGCCTCCAGGAAATTTTGTAGGAAGTGATTCGCGAGAGTTTGCTCGGTAGGCTACGCTTTATCGCCATTTCTTTTATAATATTAAATTCTTTTGTTTTGTGCAAGTTTTTTTTCATTTTGCCTATACAAATTTTATCAATAGGATAAGCAACCAATTGTTTTTGGTGACGAATTGTTTTCAAGAATATCTTAACTTTATTTTTATAAATCCATAATAAAAATGCGATTTACGTTGTATTTTCTATGGAAACATTAAATTTGTTTATATGAGTATAATTATTGTCAATATTTGATTTATAGGCCTATTGTTAAAATTTTATTATTAAAACACTTTTTATTAGTTAAATAATTGCAACTTTTTTCATTAGTCTACTTGTAATGAATTAAGGCATTTTTTTCTTCAGGCAAGTCACTAAAACGTTTTGTGGGGGTAGCTTATCTTTTCAGGATATAACATAATTATCTTTTCGTTTCTTTCTTTATAGTTAATTAATAAAATATGGAAAAGAGATAACGGGGGAAAAAAATGCAAGTACATGTACTGTAGTTTATTTATTATGTTGTGGTATCCGATATCTCACAAACAGTCTTATAGATAATTATTTTTGCCAAAAATAGATTTCTTAGAAACACCAGTAAGATAAGTTTTGATCTAAAATTGGGTGACTGGATCGACGTGCTATTACGTTGGTACACAAATCCATGACAGTAATAATAAGATAACCGTAATTCACGATGAAAATAACCCCATCGGCTTGGTTTGGCAACGAAACATGTAAAGCTTTCAACAAATATTTATAACAAACAAAATAGCCGAAACATAAATATTTAAAGTCATGATTCCAAGAGTAAACACAACACCTAGTTTAATAATAAAACTGTTTCTCGTCTAAGCACCACACTTAGCAAATACAATTTGATCTTGAAATTGAGCAAATTTGAAGATAAACAGATGGGTACCAGTAACATACAATTTAACATTTTACTTACCTTTGACAATTAGGTTTAATAAATGCTTTTCAGAACCTTTCTTAATTATTATTATAAAATTTTTAATTAATAAATAATACAGTTTTAATAATTGATTTTAACTATGTTTATTTATTTATTTTTTTATTATAAAAAAAATTATGGCGTTAAACACGTTTTTGCAAAATAAAAGCCAATTAAATTTAATTCTACGGAATCTTACTACGTATTCTCAAACAAATTTATTATTTTATTTTAAAATTAATAAACGGCATCACTCGTACGCATTGTATCTGGAAATAATTTTTTTTTAATTTCTTAAGTTTAACTATTTTGAGGGTTAAATAACATTTACTTTGAAAGAAGCACTTGTTTAAACATTCACCTTAGTTTACGTTAACTAATGGCCGACCTTGTCAACAATGTTTGACTCTTGAAATAAACTATTCATCATTTAATTTATCCAAAAGTAAACACTTGGTACACATGTAAAAGACAGTAAGTTTCTGTTAGTAAAAAAAAAAAAACAGCCGTAAATCAGCATGGAACGAAGCATCTGTTAGTTGAAATCTTCGTTTAAGTGAAATTAACCTCAAAACGAGTGTCACTTGCCGACTGAATTCCAATGTATCTTCTCGGCATCTTGATCTACCAATTACAGCATTAAAAATAGATCGAGCTTGTCGATTACTCCCTTTCGATTTACCAGACAATCCTTTTCTTTCGAAGAGCAGCTGTACAATGCGTCACTTTTCAACTTAGTCCAAGATCGAAACAGATAATTGAGTAAAGTGGAGTGTGCGGCGCCCTGTATTCATTGAAAAGATCTAAAACGGTGACGGTGCACATCTTTTCTTCTCTTTTCTTTGCACAAACATGCGAAAGGTCACCAGCTGCGTAAAAAAAGATATTTCGAAAGAGATTTTGGAGTGTCCGAGCTTATGACTTTGTCGAAAAGTCCATACTTAGAAAATAATTTATTTTTTACAATAAATTTTTACTGCTATACAAACAGCACGACATTTTAAAACGTCAGCCTTTCAGCTCAATAAATCTTAAGCTGTAATTAATTCTGCAAATATTCTTAGTTCTTGTAACTATAGTTACCGGGAGTTGTCAGTAGACATCGATTTTTTTTTTTGCATTTCTCTATTAGCTGATTTTTTTATTTTTTTTTTATTTTTTATAAATGTAACTGAAACTAAAATAGAACTTCAATCACTTGGAATGACTTTTTTTTTTAAAGAATTTATTCTACTCTTGCAACTGAAATTGAAGTAAATGACATTAGAAAGTTTGTGGTTAAGCCTTTTTGCTAGTTCTTATGCGTAACTCTACTTCTTATGACGTAAGAATTAAAAAAAATTCATGTTTGTTATAGAATGTTGGGGTTTCTTTTGACTCAATTTTTTAAAATAATTATTAAATTTTTGTTTATGTTTAATAATACATATACGGTATTCTCCTTCAGTTATGTGGAATGGTGAACTGTAATTTTGCGAGATCAAATATTAAAGCGTCACACATTATTTCCGCATTAATAAACTTATGCTTTGAATGTCAATATTTGTCACTTTATTTTTGAAGAGTGAGCGCTGTTGTGATAGGTTGACAATGAGATACGGTATGAATATATTTTAATTTGCATAAAAATTAATTTCAAGCCGTCATCAAGATACTCGCGTTTACGTTTTTATAGCACAATCATGTCTAAGTTAATTGAAGAGCGTTATATGTTTGGCAAACATTAATGAACGTTATAGTGCAGCACACTGGCGAGGTTAGATGAAAACCCATCGTTTTACATTGCAATATTAATTAAGACAAACACTTAACAAGTTATAGGGGTTTCGAAATTAAAAATAATAACGTTTTATAAATGCCTTGAAAACAATATCAAGCGTCGATAGAGGGAAGTTTAATAATTCCGGATGCGGGCTACTTATTAAATTAAAATTTTATTTTAGAATTTATTAAACATTTTTTAAAAAAATGTATTACGGGTATTTTAAAACTGAAATGAAAATGCGTTGTGAAATTTTTTATTTAGCTTAATTGTAACTGAAGATGTAACTTGCTGTTAAAATTTAAAAATGTATTGTCATTGTAGACATAACAAGTATGGAGTATATTATAATACGGAGTATGTTACTACTACGTTTATTTTCTGTTATTGTACGTGTACAAAGTTTTATGTAGGTTTGTTATATTGTTGCACGTGCAAATAAATCCCCGTATATCGGCAATCAAGCCGAGCAAAGATGTATTGCTGCGTGGATAGTTTGTGAGGGGGCAGCTGATACTTGATCATCTCTTTTCTTGCAAACAGCTCTTTCAGTTGGAAAAGCGCATTATTGGATTGTTGCAGCTTGGGTGCCTGAAATATCCTTATACACTATATTATGCCGAACGTTTATATTAAATTATTTCCCCTCTCTGTAAATACTTAGGCAGCCACTTAGAATTCCGTGTTTACGCACAAAGCTCAAGAAAAAAAACTCACCTTGATTTCTGACTCGAAGAATGTTTCAAAAAATATGGTTCTAATTTATCGCTATCGAAAATGTGCCCTATTTACGCTTTGTTAAAATTGTTGGTGGTGTTCACATTTTTTATTTTATTTTTACGCGGATTACATTAAATTCCTTCACGATATTCTATGTAATTAAATTAAATTTTTAAAATATTTTATTTAAAATAAAAACTGACTTAAATAATTCAGTTTCGGTTAACAGTTACGTAACAAATTATTTACGGTACCGTAACTTAAGAGTTTAATCCAAGATTTGTTCGAGCATTTAAAATATTCACAAAAAGTCTTTTTTTTTTTTTTGAATATTTATAAGTTATTAAAAAAAAAAATGTATGGCTTTGATTTTTGTCATAGCTTTAAAACTATTGACATGTATATTGAATTTTTAATAGAAATACAGTAGCGTACTGCATTTTTTTTATTTAAATTTTTGTATATTTTTCCATAAATCGGGTTTTCTTGATTCGAAAGTGCGAGTTATGTAAAACAATTCTTTTTTTGAAGTTATTGTGTTACGTATTGTATGTGTACACAAATGTTGACACGAGGCGACATTGAACATGTTCCCAGAGTGTTTTATGGCACTTTTTCGCTCCTTCTCTAGGGAAAAGTGTGTATTTTTCGAGGAGTGTTTATCAGGGGAATCGCTTCAATTTCCTTTGGGAGGTGTGTTAGGCCTACTGCGCTTCACTTCAATAAAAAAATTCGACGCTTAGGTGAAACGAAAAAAGAAGGGAGGAGGGGGAGAGGAAGAGAGAAAAGATGGGTGGAAAAATCGTATCGGTTGGTGATTGTGACAAGTAAACACCATTTTCAAAAGAAATAGTGAAAGTAGATCAGAAAGGCCTACACCTCGCAAGAAATACTGTACATGTACGGAGCTGTGGTAGGAGATTAACAAAGAGAAGAGTAAGTTGGAGAGAAAGGGAATACAATCGTCAACATTGCCAAAATAATTAATTCAAAACGTCGCCTGCCGTGCGCTTTTTACGCTCAATCGAATTATGGGAAACTTTATTCGTAAAAGAGAAAGTTCTGGAGACTAAATAAATACGTTAACAATGGTTTTCGACGAGCCCATGCAATGTAAAGAATCAACTTTTATCTCTTTTAAGTGCGACTTCGTGCTATTAGTGCTGGAGATCCATGCTTAAATATATTATTATGTTGCGTCGATAAATGAGGCGTTGAATGCAACAACGGACTTTGACAAATTTGACCTCTACATTTTTTATTGAAGAAAAGTTGTATGCTAGATGGAGTATTGATCATCAACTGTTTTTCCTAGCGCTTCAAATGCAATAACACTGAAATCAATATACAGTACTGTATTTATAAGCCTGTGCACCATCGCATAAAGTAGTAAATAATTATTTTCAAAATAAACCATAATGCATTGTATTAACATTATCTAAGAAAAACCTAATTTGGTTTACTAAATTAATGCTTATTTAGATGCGATATTTAAATTTGAAAAGTCAATCCTAAAAAATATTTACGTTTTTTTTTAATAAAATAATATGTTTAAAAAACACCTTATAATGATATATTTTAAATTTAAGCTTGATAAGTATTATTTTTAATTTTTTTCAAAAAAAAAAAAAAAAGTTATCAAACTCAAAGTAATATTTTTGTGCAAAACAATCTCCGAGTATTAAAATAATTATTTATTACAGTAGTTTAAATTATTATAAATACTGTATCTGATTTTAAGGATTGTTAAAACTTATAATTTACTATTAGCTAATTTGCTGGAAATTTGTCATGATAAATTGCTGCGGTAATAAATAATGATCTATATGCCTTTATGCATTACTGTAGTAACATAGCAATTACACACTTTTGTTTTGTTTATTTTATTTTACGAGTAGACTTACTGTATAAAGCTTTCTGTACTAGTACACGAGATCACTCAGCGTTATGGCATTTATAGCTTAATAAGATAAATACTAAATAAATATATATTTTTGCTCGAAAAGTGCAATGCAATGAGAATTTGGAGGGCTTAGTTTTTGTGCTACAACATTGTTGTAATGCGATCAGATGCAAGTTGTTGATGGCCGCGTGAAATATAGCAAGTTTAATAGGATTTCAAATGAAATATGAATTTGTTGTTATTAGTTTTTCACCCGGTAAACAACTGAGCCGTGTTTAGGTAAACCGTAGGTAGTTTTCGTTCAAATTTCTCTTCAACCACCACACACTTTGATTTATTTTATTGAAGTCAAAAAGAAATCTCGCGAATTTCGGTCAACCATCAATGGTTTTTTTTGTCTATTCTTGATGCTTGGTTTAACATGAAGGCTAATTGGTCTATTCAGAATCAATAACTGAAACATTTGGCCGAGTTTTGCTCCTAAAAAAATGCAATCTCTGAACAAACGTGACTTTACTCTTCGAATTCCGAGCTCTTTTCAAGCAGCTGTCACGTCTTCTTTTACGACACAATTCTCCATCTTATTCTTTGCAGACGTGTGGCTTTACTTCACTTAAAAACCGTAATAAAACAACCGAATCGCACCGACAATAAAAGTGAGTGCGGCCACTCTTTTCGTTCGAGATATAAATGGTTGAGAAAATTTTGCAATTAGGTACCGTTTATTAGGCAGGGCAAACGTATTGCATGTAGTCATCTTAGATACAGGCGGCCCCCTACTTTCGCACACTCTACTTTCGCACAATTCGCTATTTCGAACATTAATTTCTTTAAAAAATTCAAATTT
>JAQGAZ010000523.1:0-57159 GCA_034692225.1 Polydesmus complanatus | reverse complement strand
CCCCCCCCCCCCCCCCCCCCCCGACTTATCGCGACTTATTACAGTATACTGTAATTTTTTTATTTTTTTCAAGTAAAAAACGTTGTTTATTTTTAATAACGATCTGCATAACGTAGTGGATGGTGGTAGTAGATATGTTCTTAGGAGATGCCCCCTTACCTGAAACTTCAGCGAATAAGTTCGATAATAAAAGTTCCATAATAATTTTCCACAAAAAAAATTATTCTAAATTAATTAGTTTTTAAATGTAGTGAATAAATGTCTAAAAAAATTGATTTAAAAAATGCGTCATTGAAATGGCAGTGTACTAAACAAATTGCAAAAACATCTTTTAGCCACGTACCTATTAGAGATTCAATACCTAGAAACAGATTACTCTTAAAAAGCCGACATTTCCGAAGTTAATCCGTATGAGCAAAAACGCGCGAGATATGCAGTATAAAAATATTATTTTCTCAAAACTAAAATAAAAAAAATAAATAAAACCTGAATAATATAGATAATATCCGAGATTTTCTTCGCCAGACCAAGAAATGCGAGGAGAAACGAGGTAATGCAAGGTAGCTGTAAGGTTGTCGCGAATCCCCTTGGGTTTGATGAATAATGACTTCTATTTTATCCTCTCTACCGCATCTTTTTTACCAACCTCTCAACTCCACTCGCATAAATCTAGACACCTGAGCCTAGGCTTGTACAGGTAATTCAGCCATCTTCAAACTTGTCACACGCTCGCAACTTAATAATTAGAACATAAAACAGGAGCAAACATAAAAATAAGCGTCACCAAAATCAACTCTTTAAAACATCATCTAAGAAATATCTTTCAAATAATCTCTACCAAAAAATGTAAACAAGATAAAAAAAAATTGGAAATGCAAAAAAAAAAACATGTTTGCACACATACAACACCAATAACGGATCGATGATCGATCGATTAAATTGTGGGTAGATTTGCATATCTTCAGAGCGGAACAAATGTATTCATGCATGTGAACATTCACCCATCCAATTATATTGCGCTAATTTTTTTTTACCCTTCGTTTCTCGTCTATCAACAAACGTGTTCAACACACCAACTTGAGTCTGTCCAAAAAAAAATGTATAACGTTCTACTCTTCCCATACTAATTCAACCCCTATCTTCTCTGTTTGCTCAAATATTCTACGTAGATAGAGAGTTATAGTTGCAGGTGAGATACCGGTATCTTTCTCTCAATTATGATTGATGCGAGATGCTTGTATCCATCGTAAATGACGAATGGCAGACGATAATATAGTAAAGGTCTGTGCTAAATAATTGTAATAAAATCCCCTAAGGTTTGAGAATTTAATACTTCCAGTCCGACGTTGGGTATGTTTATAGTCAGGAGTAAAAGGAAAAGTAAGAGATGGATGAACGATTTTACGCGAAAGGCCACTACAAATACAACACAGTGCATGTATATTACAGTATACATATTAGTACTGCACTGTAGGCTACAGCATGAAAAAACAAGACCGTCGAATCAAATGAGAAACTCATCGAGTCATTGTTAAAGATGTTAAACGTTTAACCGTAGCTAAGCAACATTTCCTCGAAACATTTATGCTAATTTCTTCGTCAATAGTGCACTGCATTATAATAATGCTACTTGTTCTAACCGCAAAAGCGTTATTTACCAAAATATCGTTTTGTGTAAACTTGGTTTATTCAATGATTTGGCTACACTATTTATTATTCCATTGATCTTTTCAATAAAATCAACCCAAATTTATATATACTTTGACTTTAAAGTGTAACAAGATTCACCACATATTGTACTGTATTAAGGGCCGTAAGGAGCTATGAAACATAGAAAATGAAAATGTACAAATACGAGTAATAATGGGAATTTTATAGTCTCGTTGAGGTCCATCAATTTTATTGTATTCAATATTATTATTGCTCTTTCACTCTATCATTTGTGCTAATACTTCATTTCTTGCTTTCCACCCACATTTCACTATGCCCATTTTGTAGTGGCAAGTGAGCTGCAGCCTAACTTTTCCGATAGACATCATATACTGTAAAACAAGGCGATTTGTATTTTTCAGTAAGATTCGAAGTCGCCTGCGCGATGAATCCATGATGAAACGACTAGTCTCCCATTTGAATCAACGGGTAGCTAACGTGTAGCTGCGGTATAATGTTTTGCGTTCAACCTCTATTTTCAATTCTAGTCCTTCCAAGTTTTCATTGCGTTTATTGTAATCATTATGGCACAAAATCCTCCTTTTACTTTACTGTAAAGTAACATAATATAGAAGAATTCGAAGAATTTGGAGCATAACAAGGAACGGTCCTGGTTAAACTAGTTAATAAGTTATCTGATCAAATGCAAATTGGAAAAAGATTAATGTTCGACACAAGGGAAAGGAATTGAAATAAAACTGGATTAGACATTTAAATCTAGAGTTAATTTGTAAATGGAAGGAAAGAGAGACATACAGGATATAACGAAAACATCAACTGCTCTTCAGACCCGTACGAAATGCGCTCAAAAGAACAAGGGCTTTTTCGTTATCATTATGACAAGCGACTCTTTCTTTTGCCTAATGTCAGTCAGTTTAATGTATAAGTAATCGCAAAAGCCGGTTCAACTCCACACGACGTTTGTTTAGATTTGAACATCTGAGGAGCAAAGTAAGCTAAAAAAATTTTTATCAGTCCTAACGTTACATGGTTGTTATATATATTTTTTAGTATTATTTGCTTCTTCGTTTTCGGTCCCATTCCCATTTTCAAACTCCATTACAGACGTTCAATGATCTACTTGAAACCCGATTCACATGAGCGCCAATTCGGCGTAGAAAGAACAATGCTATGTATAGTTGCAGCGCTAAATCAACGTCTCGCATTGTTGTTTGTTTTTTCTTTGCTCCTATCTATCAAATCAATTTAGATTCACAAACAGATCTCAATTTAATGCAACCTACATTCTGATTTCTACTTTACATAAATTGTGCAAAATACGCATCTAACAAGCCTTTTTGCCATTTCATCTCAAACATTCGAGTCAATTAAATAATAGGCAAACATCGCTTTTCACTTTACAACAAATTATTCTTTCAAAAATAATCAATTATTCTAATATTATTCAAAAAGTTTTGCAAACTCATTTTATTTTAAAAAAAAATTAAATGTCAATTTTTTTACGCACTTTAGATCTGTCACATGAAATAGCATTTCAATGTATGTAAAAATGTACGAAAATGTAAAAGAATTATTTTATTCATGAAAATTTTTCAATCTTGTTGAAAGTTGTGTTTGAATTTGAAATCAAATATGAAAAATCAATACCAGAGTTTAAAATACGAATTTTTAAAAATAAGATACAGTACAGTATTTTCGAGATTTCAAAAGAATATTTACTTGAAGTAGGTCAAAATTGTAAATAAAATAGAAGTTTCTTCAGTATTATTCTGCTCCCCCCCCCTCTATCACTCCCATCTCTTTTAACTGAGTACATGTATTAGTTAGCGTTTAAAACCTTATCAACTTTTAAAATTATACAAATCAATACCGTAATAATTATTGTTATTTTGAATTATTCTTTTAACGATATCATCTTAATCTCCAAAAGCTTATTTCAATTGACATTTTATGCGCAAAAAATATTTAATTCATGCCACTATACTACGCTGGAAACAACAAATATAGGCTACTATAAATATGTCACAGACTCAAATTTTACTCATTACATAATACAGTACTATATGAAAAAGAACACCGTACCTAGACTTTTGATATAAACGTTTGTGCACATAAACGTTACACAAACAATGTTGTAAAAGAACATAACTTAGAAGCCACAATTGAAAAATAGATAGCTCGTGGTAGTATTCTAACGTTATTTCTCTCCTAAGTTATACGTTTGGAACGGAAACGCTAAAAACAGATTCTTTTTTCTCAAATGCAATTTTTAACACTTTTTTAAATAAATTTCTAGGGCACAGAAGAATCGTTTTAAAAATTCTCCGTTTCATACCCGTTGAAGATGATAAAAACAAAAGCTCGACAGTTTTCGCAATAGCTGTGTACATAACAAGTAAGCCTATACATTGGATTTCTTTCTTTTAAAAAAAAAAAATCCGAGTAATTCTTATTTCAAAAACTTTCATCCAAGTGCGGCTCGTTGTTTTCGAGACATTGACGTCAAGACATCGCCTTTTTACGGTCAGAAGCTTCGTATCGGGAGCGCCATTTTGAACGACATAGTCTCTCTTCCATTATGATCCAAGATTTTTATATCTTACATTAGTAAAAAAAAAAGGGCAGGGGGGTAGAGAACTAGAAAGATAAAAACTTCCATTTGGCAGCGTGTATAAACGTTTGATAAGATTTGCAAAACATTTTTGCTTTTTTTTTTTTCAAAAAAAAAAAATCGTCGAAGATCTTAGCAATTTTTCAAGCGTTTGTTTGTTATTATCCAAACATGTTATGACATCGACCAAAAATATTATATTCAAACTTAAGCCTATCGCGCGTTCTAATTACGAATAAATCGATGAACGTGAGCTTAAGGAGACGAAGGAGAAACCTCTAAGACCACTAAATGACTTACAACCTGCAAAACACATCGTAAAGTTACAAAACAATCACTCTCATCCCTTTACATCATCGACGGTAGACATCATCTCATCCAAATAAGATTACCACTTTCCCTCCATCAACTCCTCTCCCTCATCTATCCATCCACCCACCTTTCCTCATCATACTCTGCATCTTTTCATTACCTAGCAAATTCCTTCTTTTCCACACCCCCTATAAACCTCTATACGATTTTGTAATGATAAAAAACAACTCCGATCAGGTTAATTACAGGTAATTTAGATGGAACGCCTTAGCTTAGTACATCACCAATTTTTTATTATTATTATTAATACCGGGTATTTAATTATCTGGGATTTTATTGAGGTTATATCTTTCAATAATACAGTACCATTTTGACCTTTTGAAATTTATTAATCTTTTAACTTGGTACTTTCATCGCTTTTCCGGTCTTTAAAATTGGCATTTTGAGAAATAGTTTACAAATATTTTTCGAAAAATTTCTTATACTGTAAGGGTTAATTTTTTATTCTAATACATGTACAGTAACTTCTTATTGATAAATAACTAATTTTTTTCGATTCCTCTAATTTCTAATTTATTTTGCAAATAAATTTTATGTCATATACAGTATGTAGGCTTAATTAGCTACAATTATGCTTTTTATGTAAAATTGTGCAAATAAATTTAAATTATAATGTAGCTCCAAAAAAATAATTATTAAACAAAAAAATACTAATTTTAAGATGCAAGCTAATTTTATTGAATAACTATTATTATAATTTAATTAAATTAAAAAGGATTAATAAAGATTTAAATGTTACCTTTGCAACTGTATCCATCGCCTGATAAACGGTATCCCGTTCTACACCCACACTCAAACGTTCCATCGTGAAGATCGAAACACGTCTGCTCGCACGGATTTTTCTCGTTGCAATTTCCTATTTAAAAAAATAGGTAACATTTTACTACATTTTCACTTATATATTTGAGTTTTATCGCAAAAACAGCTCGCGAAATATTACGACTCAACTTCCAACCCATTATAAACGCTTTTCACATGCGCGATAGCCCTTTTTAAATACCATATTAAGGGTGCATATAAATTGCGCTCATTAACATAAGATGAGAGGCAATTTTTAGACAAAATTTACAAGTTTTAAGAGGTATAAAAATGCGGTGCAAATGACAAGTGCAAAAAAACAAACAAAAAAAAAAAAGATATCAATAAAATACTTTAGGGCCAAATCGAAATACAGTACTGTAATTATTTCCATCTATCTAAAAATCTTCATTTTTATAATTTATTCACTCGCTAATTTTTTTTGATGAGAAAAGCGTAGTAGTGCCTATATCTTTACCCTGGGAAAAGTCGAGCATAGTTAATAAAGATATTCTAGAAGTCCTAATGAATACAGAAAGCTGAAGGTGGATGCCAAAACGGCAATTACGGTTTTTATTACTTGGATATATAAATGTGGAAATCTTATTCTTATGTAACTTGTATATCTTTAATACATCTGTGTTTTCGTGCATTTGCGGATATCCGAGATGCGTTGACGGTTATCTTCTTCGCAAGGCAGAGCTTATTAAGGATTCAACTACCTATCCATTCATGCGTTAGCTCTTGCGGTCTTACCAAATTATACGGAAGGTCGGAGCTAGGGAAGGAAAAGAAAATGTCGGAAACGGTGAGAAAACTGCGCTTTCATATCTTACACATATATTAGCTCAATTAATTTTACTGCTACATTTGACGTTACACTATTAATTCGCGAATGAAAGCGGCGAAACCGCACGGATAAACTTGCAAGAATAACAAACGTATGTGACATTTTCAAAAGTAAACTTTCTTTCCGCCCGCCAACCGTAATAAAATAAAAAATACGAAAAAAAAAAAAAAAACATGAAAAATAAACAGTTCCAGATAGCGCGCTCATTTCTATTCTGTCCTATAGTATAATATTATATACCGGTATAATATTTTCTTCTTCTTCTTCTCGCGCAAAAGCTATTACAATTGAAATGCATTAAAACGCTCGAAATTACTTTCCATAAGAACTGGCTGTAACTTAGGAGACCGGTTCCGGAGTTGGAAACCAGGCTTAGGCAGTAAGCATGGTGCTTGATAGATAGTACAGTATAATGACCCGAGCCCCATAATAGAAGAGGTTGCAACTCAGTTGGCTGAAATACGTCACGATATGAAATCGAATAGAGATAACGAGAAAGAGAGAGGCGAAGAGGAGCATAACGAAAGATTCTCACGTCATCGTTTTATATGTTATATACTGCACTGTACAACATCAGTGGTGAATAATAGAAACGCAGTGAAGGCACTATGCCACCACTTGGCAACTGTTAGCCTCATCTAGCATTTACTACTATCGATTTCATTCAACTTCCCCCACACTCAAAATCAGCATTGCGTTAGCCTAGCGAGCGGGGGGAGAAGAAATAAAAACAGGATTGGAAGGCGCATCAAGGTAGCTCGCCTTTCTAATTGCTGCGCAGATTTCACGTTTTGTCAACAAATCCTGACGTAACGAGAAACATTCATTTTTATTGGCATGTTTTAGTAACGTTTTGCAATGAATTTTAAAGATTCGAGTTTTTATATACCGGTATTATAGTTAAACAATGAGAATAACACTGATGAATAAGATTTACTGATATGTACTGAGTACAATCCAGTACTGTAAATCCAAAAAAAAAAAAAAAAAAGCACTTTCAAATTCACTGCTTGAGACTGAATAAATTCTCCTACAAAATTTACAAATTTATATACCGGTAAAGAATATAATAATTTCTTTCTTTTTTTTTAAAGAAAATTTTTCAAAGAAACTAATAATTGCGGAAAAAATAATCTTAAAAATTGAGTTTGAAAAGTAATATACCGGATAAAAAGAATTATACGGTAAAATGAACAAATTACGGTACCGCATAAACTTCAAAAGTGCACAGTAAGTTAGTGTTACAGCTGAGTGCTACAGTTAAGCACAGTGTTACAGTAAGTGCTTTAATTAAAATTAAGGATTAAGAAGTTAAAGAAGGCCTATTCCTATATGTTTTTTTTTTTTTTTTTTTGACATAAACTGAAATCGTTTTTACCAAAAATCGATTTCATCAATTGTGCTTACGGTATTTTTATTCACGATAATTTGGAAACGCATGGCACTAATTACTAACAGCGTGTCAACAAAGTTCCATTATCTATTTTATTCCCACCCAACATCTTTATTAAGTTAAGAAAAAATCCTTGAGAGAAAATCATTTACGCCAATTATTTCCATCAAATGCAAAAGAATATTTATAATATTTTCTGTAAATAAAAGCTCGCACAGATGGCATTTATTGCTAAAGATTGAGAAATATGGAAAAATAATAAAATTAGAAACAAAAATTGTGGCGCGCAACAAAAAAAAATGTAAATACCCAACAACCATCGAAACAGCAACGTAACATTTGGCGACGTTTTCATAACTCATAAAATCCTAATGAAATTAATAATTGAGGTGGCGAGAGTACCGCATCTGTTTTACATCATCCAAGATTAAAACTCGATGCTCGCGCCGTGCTTACAGCCGTCAATGCGATAAATAAACCAATACATGTACGTAATGAGAGTGAGAGAAGATTTCGATATGAATTTTGATGAAAAAAAAAATCTACCGCCATATGGGAGAGTCAGGATAAAAATATAAAATAAATAAATAAAAAAAAAGTAAGCTTATGAATTATTTTAATTAAATATATAAAAGCTAGATTGAGATGAGGGGAAAAAATTGAGTTGTGTGGAATCGAATAGACATTGCACGCGAGGTCAAAGTTGTTAGTTGCTTTCCATCTGATATCTGCCGCCAGAAATCGAGTAATAATTAAACCTGGTGCAAGCAGCGAATGCCAATTCCAGGCGTTCCCTAAAGCTCACGGCCCATAAATCACACGCGCCACTGACGTCATTCACATTTGCTAATAACCCCTAACCGTATTAATAAATGAATAATCGCCATGATATCCTTAATTAGCCATCGCTAAATAGGGGTTGTAAATATTTTTTGCCGAGTCAAACATTTTTTCTATTAGAATTAACGATGTAAACCAGAAAAAAAAAAGAAAAAAATTACTCGTAAATTTGTAAATTAACAATTGTAAATTAAACAATACGGTACTTTTAACATAAGTCTTACCGGTAATTTTCGTGCAAAAACTATGATCGACACAGTAATTTAAAAAAAAAAATAGTTTAATTAATTGTTTTTTTTTTTATTGTTATTATTGTCTGCGATCAAATAAGGTAAAAAAAGATTTATTACTTAAAAGTCTTAAAAACCCAAATAATATTTGGTTTTGCTGGACCCAGTACAATTCACGCAGACCCAAGAAAGCTTATTATTCACCTTTCTAAAACTTTTTGTTCAAAAAAAAAAAGTAATGATATACCGGTACGGGTAAAAACAATACAAACGCGGTGTAAGCAGAACCGGAAACAACCTGGCGTGATATAAATGTAACTTGATGACGTAAAAATGTCGTAGCTAACAAAAACGGCGATATGAAACTCAAATCTCGCATTTAAAACCTTCATAATAATCCTTTTTTTTATATTATTTTGATTTATATTTGAAAGAAATGATAAATTGGGCTTGTAAAACAAAATGAAATCACATGTTTGTAAAAAATATACGGGTAATTTATAGTCGAAGGGATAGGTTAGTTTTAGCGAGCAGTACGTTACCGGGTATTGAGTAGATAGGGTACACGTGAGTAAATCTGAGCAGGCGCAAAGCGTGCCACCGTTGACATATATAAATCATTGAGCCGTACTAGTGTACATACTTCCCCAATCCCTTTCCTCCGTTCCTCCACTCATCATCATCATCATCTCCCGAAGAGCTTTTCGTGTCACAAACAGATGGAACGCCGTAGTATAGCGCAAGGGGAAAGACGCCCAGAGTGATGCTTTTAGAGAGAAAGACAAGTTTTAAAAAGAAAATAACTGGCACAATCACATTACTTCATTTTGTTTGTTTCGAAGGCAAAAATAGTGGTGTAAACGACTTTGTTGGCCATACCCCTCCCATCCAACGGCTAATTAATCAAGCGTGCTCACCGGGGCCACCTTAATAAAAGCTGCTGCACAAAGCAATTAAACGAGCGCCGCCGTAAGAGGATTTAAATTACAACGTGTATTAACGTCGTCTAAACTCTATTCACACACTGCGTTTCAGCGTTTCAAAATTTAAAGAGCAATTCTTATGTCTAACATCATTAGTTACTTCCGAACAGAATAACAATTTGATGCTCTGATGCTTTTAACATAATAAGTCAACTAATATACAATGGGTAGAAGGCAATCGACACCTTCAACTACAGTAAAAGCTGAAACTCGCGAACGTGACACGCTCGTTCATAATTTGTATATTCACGTTTTGCTACGTGTTGGCATGCCTACCGCATGCAGTCATGATACACTAATAATTAAAAATAACAATCTAAAACCTATTTAAAAGATTGGTAGAAAATCAGTTTTAGATTAATTTAATTTTGTAAAACAAAACAGATTCTTGCATTTATAAAATTATGATGGTTAACCTAGGTGCAAACTTTGATAAAAAAAAAAATAAATAAATCAGAATTAACAATTAATAATTTACAATTTATTTTAAATTATAGTACAGCATCAATTAAATCAATGATCTGCATTTAACAAATGATAATAAAAAACAGATTTTCAATTTTGCTTATACTGCACTGTACCAAATGTTTTTAATGAGAGATGCAACTCGTTTTTTATTTATTACTCCACCTTTGCTTACTATGAAAATATATTCAAATTAATGACTAAATTCAAGAAAATTGTTACTAACTTATAGTGAATTTTGGCTTTAATTTTCTTGCATACCGGTAATCTATTTATAATGCATCAAAGCGACATATCGAACGTGAAGCTTCAATAAATAAATTAAGTGCATGTACTGTACTACTGAGCAACCTTGATACGATAGTACACTAGTAGCATGTTTTAACCATTTCTATTATAAAGGATGCTTCAAGTACATTGAATGTTCCAAGAGGCCCGGACAAGGACAGCATGTGTAATGAAGATTTTATCTAATTTTCCAAAAAGGAAATACTGTGTACTAACATTTCTTTTAAAATGTCGGTGAGTCACATAAGTAAATTGGATAAACACAAACCAATTTCAAAAAAATCGATAATGGTTACCATAACCAAACCAAAACACCGAAAAGGGGGGAAACAGATCAATAAATTCCTCCGATGATAATTACATGTATATAATTAAAACTGTAGCAAACAATGAAACGATACATGTGCGAGATGAATAGTAAGTAGGAGTACCATTTGCATGCCTTTAAAACTTTAATAAACAACCTGCAACTTTCTTATTCCTCGTAAAATCTAATAAACAACGTTGTGAGCTAATATAGCAAAAATATGAGAGTTTCCATTAGTCACTTAAAGTAATAAACAACGATTAATGACCAAAACTCGAGTACCCAGCGCCTCCGCCAACACACACACACTTTTATTTCGCTCGGTGCTACCATTAAAAATATAGAGAAAGCGCGAAAGATGCGTGCGCGCGCAACTTTTACGTAAAAATTTAACCGTTAATTAAATTACGCGATATAATAATTAGCTCGCATATATGAATTTCTCATTGACCTGTGCGAGTAACTTAAGTCTGACATGAATAAAGAAGCGAGTATTTTTTTAAATTCGTTACAACTTAATTTCCTATTATAATTTTACCACTAATAATATTCATTAGGGAATTGCTTAATTGTCAGTATTAATACAAATGTAGGCCTTGCATGGAAATAACGTCGTAAAGAGTGATATAAAAAAAAACATAAAAAATAAAAAGCACCAAACAAAAGATTTTGTGTGTGAAGTGGGTAATAGTCAAAATGACAGTAAACATGATTTATTCTATTAACTCGCAAACTCATCTAACGTGATAATAACAAAATATCACTTTCTCAAGCACTGGAACAACCTCTTAATTCGAAGCAAAAATAATTAATTTGGACGTGTATTTCTGCCTAATAGAATTATTTAAAGCGGTAAAAATAAGGCAGCGAAGAAGAAAAAGGAAGAAAAAAAAAAAAAAGATGGAAAGGAAGAAAAAATGGTCGTTTTATTAAATTTGTAGGTAGCAAGCCACTCTAGCGATGATTATGTGACGTCACCGGTTCATCCCCAATGGCGGTCGTGTAATTAAACGCCGCAAAGTAACGTCGAAGAAAAAGAAAAAATATTTTTTTTTTTCGTTCTCTCTCAAATACAATCGTTCTCGTTACATTACGCGTTCGAAACACTATCTTCTTTTCCATCTTCTTTCTTCGCCTCAACATTACTTTTTTGATCGATAATAAAATGAAAAAAAATAGTCGAAAAATTGTTAAATACCACGTTTCCACCACACATTACAACATTCCGAACATTTAAAATTCAGATAGTCAACAAAACCCCCGCTCTATCTCCCCCCCCCCCCCCTCCTTAATTTTTTATTTCAAAAAAACCTTAAATGAAATGTCCTCCAGTCAGCTGCATTACAGTACCGGTACTAAAATATGCGTCGGTTTTTATTTTTGGTTAGCGTGCAAAGTGCTCTACTCCACCTCGTCCTCCTCACATCATGCACCCTTACCCCGCACGCCACTGTATTATAAATACAAGTTAGAACGAGGAATTGATCGAAAGATACTGTGTACGTGAGCTATCCGTCGTACGTAAATTCGTGTAAACACGCACCTGGAGTGTTTCGATTCGGTATCCATGGAAATGACTTGGTAGTCTAGGTTTGTAGACACAAAAACATAGCGATGCACGAAGAGAGTGTGGGGGTTAGAATAAATGGAAAGAAAAGGGTATATGCATGGTATATTATGTTCTCTAGAGTCAGTTCTCAACACTTGGATTGCGCCAACAACGAGCATTTTTCCTTTTCTATCGTTTTCTCATTCTCGGAGGTGACAATTTGGTTTATCTACTGATAACATTATCGTCACCAACGCCTTTTTTCACTCCCTTATATTTATATATTAATTTTCTCTTTCTCTCACATTTTTATTATTTTCATTTCGTCAAATACAAAAGAAAAACTCTCAAGTTCTTATTTATATTAAAGCTCGCTTGCTCCCCTGATTATTTATTAAATCGAAGAGGCCAACGAAAAAGCGAGAGCGGCCAGGAAATCAATTTTTGAAGGGCATCTACTAAAACTGACCTTTTCATCATCATCATCTCAAAGTTACCATGGACGTTGGCACTTAACCTTTACCAATCCCTAACCGGATATCCGGTTCCCTTACTTCCACCACCCAACTTCTCCCGTCATTTTTTTTTTCCCTACCGCGTTAAACCTAATTGAATTTCGAAGATAATAGCGCGACAATAATGCGATCGTAAAGACTGTTAAAATTGGTTTTAATTAAAAATATCGACTTGACCTTATCGCTTAATACTCTCTCGCTCAAAGATAAGCTAGCGTAGCATCATCATCATCATCAAGCAGCAGCTCCAACAGTCGTGTCATTTGCTTTCCACTTACCGTAACTTGACTTTTACTCAGCCAAACCGAGCGACGGAATTTGCCTTGACGCGTCGTATTTTTCCCACACTTGACGTAAACACGCAAACCTCTACGCTACACATACATACTATACTACGGTATTTTTATATTGTACGCAATCATTTATTTCGGCTGTTTAACCTTAAAAGAGTATTATATACACGAGCGTAGTATAGTATTATATAGCGGCGCGTTTATAAAAAAAAAAACTCCGGATATGGATGGCGGTTTAGTTGTAAATCTTTTGCTGGCCGGCTAATTAACCTTTTGTATGCAACACCGAAGCTTTGATTGTTTGAACAAGTAATTCTCTCAAGAATCATTTGGCTATTAACAATTAGGCCCTCGGCCTACCAGACAATAAAGATAGAATCTAAAATCCTCAAAAAAAAAAAAAACATCTCTCAATTGGCCTCCAGGTGCATGTTCGCTGCAAAGTATACATCGATCTTCTAGGAATCTAGGTGTTTGTTTAAGTCTTAAACCGTATTACATTTTAGACCTTATCGATAGATACGATGGCTTCAAAATAGAACGCCCACTCACAACGTGAAATAGATGATGGCTGAGCAAACAAAATCCATCACGCTGGATAATTAATTAATTAATTATCGGTTTTAACTGACTGAATTACTGAAAAACTTAAATAAGAAAATTTAAACGAACCTTTAGGCAGCTCTTATCTTTCCCTAAAAATTGTAATTAAATATTAAAACTTCTCTAAAACTACGTGTATATAATACTGTATAATATTTTTTTTAAAAAAAAAAAAAGTTTGTTGCGACGTTAATTAATTAAATAAGGATAAGCAAAAATGTCAAAATTAGACGCCGAGAGAAAAGTTGTAGAAGAGACCTCTACTTATTATGCTAATTACAGGAAGCGAATACTTTTCCATTAAATAAACTTTGTCAAGACGTAAAAGTTCCGCAACAAAAAATAAAAAAATTAGTAAACATGAGCTCCACTGCTTAGGTTAATACATCCTATTAAAACTTACTGATAAAACGTTAATACATGTACGCGTATTACGTTACAAATTGAGGCTTACCGGTATGGGAAATCGATAATAAAACCATAATAATATTATTATGCTATAAAAATTAATTATTCAGCATGAATATATATATATTTTAAATTATAGGTCAAATCTAATCCCCTTAGAAAAGAGCAATAACTTCAAAAATTATAATTGAATGTGATCTAAATTAGGATTTTTCAGATTAATTTTTTTTATTATTATTATTTTAAAAATTAAAAGCCTTTACATTTTCTTAAAATTTATTGTAAAGAATAATATACATTGTGCCCAGAAAAAAAACGTTCAATACCCTTAGTATTAAAAAAACTGTACCCTCTTTAGTGAAAGCTATTTTATAATCAATGACGTCACTGTGGCGCTAATTTTTACTTACCGGCGGTTTTGAAAAATGTAAAATAGTTACTACTATACTTTAGAACAAAATAGTTTTAGTCTCAGTGACATTTAATATTTGTTTTATTAGTTAACGCAGCCTGTACGTTTTATAATGTAAACGACATTGAACGTTTTTTTATTGAGCACAGTGTAGTACTGTACTCGTATTTTGTTAGTTGAAAATAACTTTTTTTTTTGTATGATTTATATAAAACAGCAGGCAATATCTTTAACTTTTTAAATAGTTCGGCATTACACAATTGATTTCCCATTTGTATTCCAAAATAAAAACATTTAGTAAATAAACACTTTCTTTTTTTTTAAAAAAAATCCTTCGAATGCAATTTTTTTTTTTTTTTTCAAACAAAAAGTCCGTTGATCTCTAAAGTACGGAGTATTTTGAACTACCTATTGGGCCGAATATAAATTTGATGTACAACATAGACTAGATATCCGTAATCCTTAAGTTGAAAAGTGCCTCCCTTTGTCTTTTTTATCTCTACGAACAAGGGTTCCCCCTGTATCCTTTTCTATTTAGAAATGCGCTAAAGTCGCATCAGGTGTCCTTAATAGACCGTTAGTGGCGCTTTCTTCAATGACCACGCGCAGCACGACACGGTACCGTGTAGAGAAATCAATACGAGCCAAAATAAAGCATCAAAATAGAAGCCATAGAAATAGTAGCGTCGAAACAAAGAATTAAGTTGTATAGACGCCAAAAACAATTTACTTGTCTGCATTACATGCAACGAACGATATTACAGCACTTTAACATATATGGGGTATTGTTGACAGCGCAACTCAACAAAAAAAAAAAAGTTTTTTTTTATTCAGTCTACATAATATTAAGCTTGGGAGTCTAAAAATCGTTTTCCACCCTCTCCCAACTATCTTCTATCTCCAGCCGTCTATCCCTATCATTTTGTTTAAGTAAGATATTTTCTCGAATTGCCGGCAGCATTTTTTTTTAAGCAAATATAATCTACCTAGACCCCTTCGCAATATTTACTTGATATAATAAAGCGCGCGCGCAGATCATAATACAGTACCGAATTACATTGTTAACGTGCTTTTCATCAGAAAACAAGAAATTCCATGCCAATAGCTAACAATAAAAGTGATAAAACTAAAATATATGCACGTTTATAATATTATTCTTCATTATTACCCTTTCTCTTACTCATTTCGTTCACTATCCTATTTTAATCAGATTTATGTTACCCACTCGGAATTATTTATGTGTCGGATGAGTTACAGAACAAAAGTAAAGCGAATATCTTGCAAAAGTAAAAAAAAAGCATTTTAAATAAGATCAAACTTATTACATTTCACATCGTAATAATACAAAAAAAAAAGATCTGAATTTTGATATTTAAGTAGGTTTCAACAGCGGCACGGTTTTTTTTTTTAAAGTTTTCGTGAAAAGAAGCAACTTTTACAGATTATTCTACTACTCAGACCAAGTGCATTAAGCTTTGAATGCTATTGCTCAAAACTAATACAAAACAGCAAAAGTAAAAAAAAAAAATATTATTTGTATGTCTTGAACTATCATTTCTACTAAAAATTCTTTTTATTTATGTCACATACTTTACATTATTAAAGAACTCGTATGGCTTTTCACAAATACACTGTAGATTTCTTTTTCTTTTTCTGAAAATATTTTGGAATCGGAAAAAGAAAAAAAAAATTGTTAAGATCTTTAATATTCTTATCAAGAAAAAATATATATAAAACACACCATATGGTACGCTGTTTCGAGTACACGAGTAAATATTGCTCGAGATAATTTAATTCCACGATAAAAAGTTTTCGGCAACTTAACAGATTAACATTTAATCGAAACGCAAATATTAAAATTTTATTATCACTATTGAATAAAAAATTCAAGAAACTAAAATGAACTAGTAACTTAAAACAAAATCTAATTGAATAATTCTCTTTTAAATAAAATTAAAGTTTGTAAAAACTAACATTATTATCTACACATTACGTAATTTACGATTACAACTCACTGTTTAATCCACTAAAAATTATTATCAAATCAATCAAAAAATTAAATTTCCTGTCTAGAAAAAAATCCAAGCTCATCTTTATTGTTTTCACTCAATTTAGTATTACATTCACTAAATTAAGTAGCTGAAGGCTTTTGGAATTGTGTGTGTTTTTTTTTTTTTGGTGTTCTATAAAGCGCTAGTCATTGACACGCCACACTCGTATCAAAAGCTTTTCTAAGCAATAATGCCATCAATAACTAGAGTTAAGCAAAAATATTTATTGAGACGACTGATCAAATCAAATGGTACACGAGTAGATTGCGCATTGTAACGCCCTCTTGAATCTTCGATCTGAGCAGAAACAACGCGAACGAAATCGCGAAACGTAGGTAGGCCTACATAGAACCAACGCCTAACCCCAAAAATACTGTGTATATAGAACGAAAAACAAAAAATAAAATAATACACCAGATACGTAAGAGAGGTCGCGTGTATGAAGACGAGAGCACAGCACACGCCACTTCGATCGTTTTTTGAACACTTTTCGAATTCACTTCATGCATCGATTCCCATATGTCACGCTCGTGTTCAATACGCCGTACATATCTCGACGAAAATATATACACGTCGAGTCAGAGCCTCTCTCTCTCACTTTTGTTTTTCCGACGCCCCTCCCGCAACACCTACATGTTTCCAATATAATGTTATACCCATACGGGCTTAGACCTTTTCATGTTATTATTATTATTAACGAGATTTATAGGCAAAGTTGACCGCCTAGCATAACTAATACATATAAAAAAGGTATATTTTATAAGTTGGAATAAATCGATGGCGCATGACCTTCCTGTACACTACACCGCATATTCCAACCAAAATGTATTGTTTTATGTTTAAAGAATGGGAACAGAAAAAACTTCCATTTTTTTTTTTCTTCTTTTTTTGGGGGGCGGTTTAAACTTTAAAGCATCTATTTATTTACAAAGCTCTTGATTTACGTGACGGTAAAAATGCAAAAAAAAAAAAAACTTTACTTTACTTGATTAGCAGAATAACTTGAGCACAAAATAATAACTAATTCACAAAATACAAGAAAAAAACAATAATTGCATTTTAAAATACAAAATAAAATAATTTTAATAATTATTAACTGCTGACTTGTCTTTATAATAATCAGTCTCAAATTAAAATAACTCTCAAGATAAGTGTAGTTGCTTAAAATTATGAACTCAAAACTTTCTATCTAAAAATCTGTACATTAAACCCCCTATTACGAGGCCATCGTTGGGACCGACTAAAAATGGTCTTCAAATGAAATTATGTTTTATAAAAAAAACATCTATGCTATTAAAATTATTACTGTTCGAGACATTTTAATCAAGTACTCAGAGTCTTGTCTATTCAACTGAACGCAAATGTTGACTAACAAAATCATCATTTGTACAGTATGTACTGCACAGTATCCCGTGGGCTTAATTAAAATAGAGACCTCCATTGAAAATGTGTGATCACCACGGTCTTGAAGTAGAGATGATCCACTATTGGAGATGGAAAAATCGGAAAGACGTATTAGAGACGGTCTCGAAGCGAAGGTGACCATTAATAATTTGAAAGTGGCTCTGCCTAAAGGTTTTACTGTGCAAGCTATTAATATTTGAGGTCAGGTAAGGTTCCAACGCAAATGAATTTGTTAATTTAATAAAACTTTGTCTTATTAAATTAATAGTTAGGTCCCTAGAAACTTATTTTACAAGAATTAAGAAAACATTAAACCGTTAAAAAATAATAAGTAGGCTTCAATAACTATTGTAAAAACGTACCGTAAATAGCAATAAATTCAATAATCGTTAACAATTAAAAAGTCATTGAACTATTCATAAAAACAGCTACCGGTACATTTAATTTTTTTCCCCCTTAAATATGCCGCGTAAATAAAAAGTAACCTGCAAGACGACAGCGACTGCAAATAAAAAACGAAAAAAAAAAATCAACAGAAAAAGTCTGTAAATGAAAAAAATTACAATTCAACATCAACTGAATTAAATTTTCCATTTGCCTAACCCAATTTTATTTTCCGCTTAATATTATCTCGCACGAAAAGTATTCGACTAAGAATTATTTTAGTCTTTATCATTTCCCAACAGGCAAAAATTTTAAAAGTCATTTTACCCGACGCCACCGGTGAACGTTTTAATCCGGCTTATCTCAATGGGTTGGTTACAACCACGCCCACGTTACGAATTTGGAAAATAGGTCTACAGTACTGCATTTCGTATTTTTTTTCTCTCACCCCTACACTTGGTATTCTCTCTAATGAAGTTAATAAGAGAACATTTTCTACATTCTACCGACTCATTTTTGCAAATCAATATTAATTAAGCCTTGTAGAAATAATAAAAAGAATGATCTGTAAATATAAAAGCTAAAATAAATACAATAAAATAATGATAGCAGCGAGGAGGCAATGAAAATAGAGAAAAAATAGAAAGGCATCCATCGTCTACGCTAGTTTTGTTACACCAAAGTCGATCGATTTTAGAGCACAGTACAGTACAGTATAAGAAATACAGGGGGGAAATAAAGAAAAACTGTACACCTCCCCTCCCCTTTCCCAAAAAAAGAGAATCAACTAAAAATGTCCATTGAGTGCAAAGCAATAGGATGGTAGGACATTCAAACAAATAAAAATAAAAAAAAAATCTCTGTCGAATACAATAAATGCAATTTCGATGAATAAGAAAAACAGCATATAACGATAAAATTACTTCGCCGTCGCATAACAATGGAAACGGTACGTAGTTGCCTGTACAACCTACATAATCTACCCTTGTGAATCATTCAGTTTCAACAACAATAATAATTGCATCAAATTCATAGTAAATTTTCGAAAATAAGTTAAATGAAATTCAAGCAATGCTAACTCGAGTATATGTGCAAGTAAATATTGACAATAATTTATATTAAATTTCAATAATCCAATTACATGTGCAAACGGAGACGCGAGCATAATAAAGTAAGCCTCCGCAGCATCCCACACATGACATTACAGAATCACATTTGTATTTTCAGTAACATTCTAATTACGTACAGTACACCACTCAATTGGAATTTTCAAAATTAATTTAACGACTTTTTGAAATAATTATTGCGTAGGATATTACAGTGGAAGCTGAATAAGTAGGGAAACCTCTATAACTGAGATAAATATCTTGACTTAATATCTTGGTAATTATCAAAACTTTGTGATATACATGTACATTGTTTCCGTTAGCCGTTTTCGAGATATAATAGCGCGAAGAAGGACTACAAATTCATCCTATAAGATCACAGTCATGTACGGACAAAATGACAAATTCATCGCTTACAGTAAATACAGGTAACTAAAAATAATTTTTTAAAAAAAAAAAAAAAAAAAAAAAAAGAATTCAGCAGAAAAGCATCAAAAACAGTGGGCAGTTTTCTGAGTTCTTTCGTGTTTTTATAATATTGCGACACCAAATAGTCGCCTACGCACAGCAAATGTGTAAAGGCAACTTTAAAGATATCAACGAAACAAAAATAAATAAAGTAAATAAAGTGCCAAAATATAAAATGCCCGTCCCAAAAATATAGATACGTGCATAAAAAGCGTTTTTAAAAAAATGATTTTTCAAAATGGGGGTCAGGAGAAACCTTGATAAGTGTGGTTCGGATATGGTCAGTCCTATGAAATCGCACTTATCCAGGTTATATTGCAAATACTGTACTGTAAACATTTTTAAGAGAAAATTCATAGAAAAAAAAACTTAACCGATTTGGTTTAAAGATGTTCACAAATTACTTTATAAACGACGTAAACTTGGAGTAAAGTTCAACACGGTTTAGAAAACATCAAAAAAAAAACGTTAGTTCGAAGTTCTAGCTCTAAGCATGGCAAACGATAGATTGAGATTTAAATGCAATCTAAGGTAATAAAAAAAAGTGTCCACCGTAAACGTCAGCCAGTTTCCAAAATTTATTTCAGTACTTGTCTTCGGTAAGTCGTTAACTCCGACGTAGTTATGGTTAAGTTAAAGCCTTATATACCACGTATCTTTAAAAAAAAATAGTAAAAATGGTCGAAAACGTACGAGTTAAGGAAATGAACGGAGTCAAGAACCTTGGAACGGTTATGACCTTTTCGATATATCCGCAACCGTAACATTTACATAGTCTGGACTTCTTATCTTAATTATTATGTTCTAATTTATTTTCGCTAGCCGAACTAAGAAAAATTCAAAGAAATTAATTTCTATTATAAAATACAAATGTTTTCACTTTATTATCGTATTAAACACCATACATGGTGAATAAAGAGCAGGTTATCTTTCTGTAGAAGACAGCCAGCACTAGTCGTCGGTTCAGTACAGCAGTTGATCAGTGAAGAGATCGAGACATCGTTTAAGTGCTCAAACTTTAGTTTTACACAGGAGAAAAGCAGAAAAAAACAAAAAAAAATATATATATAAATAAATAAGGCGAGAAAAAAAAACAATAGCCATTGATGTTCAGGAAATTGAAAAAAATTCAGAGATAAAAACCGGAAAAAATTCAATTTGCCAGAAGTGCTTTCTTCACCTCACTTTGAACGTGTGAACGTTGGCGAGATGAACGTCAACATCGGCGCTTATGAGAGGCAAATGTCAACAAAACAAAGATTCGCACTTTTGTTCTTCTCATTAGCGTTGCTTGCTCTTTTTATCCCTCTCCGATTCCCCGTCAAAACAAATACATGTACTACTTCTCTCTCCACACTACTTTTACTCAATTAAAAAACCTGATTTACTATCCAACTAAAAAAAAAAAAAATTGCGTAAATAGCGTGACAATTTTTCACTTCCTCTTGTTAAAAGATTCTTAATTAAATTTTTTTCTTCTCTACACCAAGATAAAAATAGAAAAAAAAAAAGTAATTGTTGATTTATTTGCCGATAAGCGGTAAGTATCAGTACGACCGTTTAATCGGCATCAACCCATAAATAATAATAAAAAAAAAGTACCGAAGTACATGTATTTGTGACGACTTTTTAAAATAACGAAATGTTGGAAAAGAATTAAGTAGATATGGAAGCCCCAGATGTTAAAGACATTGTCATGTCCTACCAAACATTCAACGTAGTAATAAAAACAAACAACCAAACGCATAAAATAGCGTTTTATGTCATCTCTGATTTGTAGCAATTCTTTATTTTACTATCATTTTCAACCTCGTAAAAAAAAACTCGGATAAATAAATAAATTCATTGAACAAAAAAATGTTTTCCACACAACCAGTTAACTACAGCGTTAATTTATTTTATTACTTTCAACAGTACTGTACTGTATATCATTACCAGTTTATACCGTTTTATTACCAGAAATAAACGATATTTAATCTGACACCGAGTTTAATAATAATCCAATAATAAAATTGCAGGCGCCAGACAAACATAAAAATTTATTGATCAAAAAATTGAAAATTTAAAAAAAAAAATTTGCTATCGGTATTTAATAAAATTATGTGCAAATATTTTTTTTAACGGTAAGCATTTTTATCATGCTCTTTAAACTTCGTCGCTCAATTGTTCAACATCTCTTTATACAGTAACTTCAAAAACTTAAAAGATATTTTTTTTTTAAAAAAAAAAGAAAAAGTCATTTCAGAAATTTTGTCTTTATAAGCACAGAATAAACTAGCAAGACAAGTGAGCAAATTGTTTTCGCAAATTTTTAACCTTCCACGAGTTTTTTATGTTTCGGCCTACACAAAAGACCTCGAAATTATTGCCCTGTTCTCTTCAAACTACGGTAATGAAAAGACGGCAGAACTGCGACACAAGCAAAACAACTACGGTAATGAACAAGCGCAGTCTTCCAAAGGAAAAAAATTAGAACTGATGAGAGTTAATCTTTGCCTTCGTTACAACTATTGTCTTTCTCTTCCAACCATCCATGTATTCCCCTCTCTCGTCACGCTACGTGTTCATTTCAAAAACAATATGGCTCAATTTCCATGTAAATAAACATCCACAAAAAAATATAAATAATGTCGCGCGTAAATATTTCCTGTTGTCCGGCCTTAAAAGTCTATTTCCAGCTCCCTAAATCCAAACGGCGTCATTTACGACCACTCCCCAACTCCGATTCGGAAAAGAATTAAGTCGCGTGCATTTAACTATTCATTTAGTAAATGATAAGCAAATCTCTAACTACATCTCTTGTTATATGAATATTAAAGTATTAATTGGACTAATTATTCATCCGTTAAACTCAAAATATTTTTGAATGCGCTCAACCATTAATGAGTTAAACAAGCATAACGCTACTTTTCAAACTGTCGCTTTTTCTAAAAAAAAAAAAAAAAAAAAAATCCAAAAAAAAAAAAATCCGAAAAATAACCGATTAATTTAAAATAAAACTAGAAGAGGAAAAAATGCAATGATTTGATGAAAAAAAAAATGGTATAAGGGTACGAAATGAGTAGTCAATATACTCCTTCAGGTCACAGGCCATGGTAAGTGATGGAGAAAAACATCTGCAACGTGAATCAAGTAGCAACAACATCAGCGGTCGAAAACGTTCCGTGGCATTTGTAGCTGTAAAACCAATAAAAACAAAAACCCTAACCAACAACAACGAAAGCACCATTGCGTCGGTGCAATGCAATGCGACTTAAATTTTCTACAATCGATCCTCTTCCACATCGATTTCGTATAAAATGATGCTTGGCGTTCACGTTAACCTACCGGCACCATAAGCATCGCTATACCTACCAACGGTATGTCGTCTGCTTATTACGCTACACTTTTATACATACAACATCAACAAAGAAAAAAAATTTCCAAATTCTTTTTTTCTTCTTCTTCTTACCCCTACTTCTTCTTCTCGTATCTTGCCGTAGCAAAATTTTCTTATTTCAGGCGACTTCGTGTTTATATTAGAAAGAATGATGCGCATTTTGATCACCTCATCACGTAGAAACGGAAAACGAAGGAGAACCCCTTTATTTTTATTATTTTAACCTCCTCCCATCCCCTCCCATATGTATCTCTTTTTTCTTTTTCCTTTGTTGGCATTCGACACATAGTCCTACGATACTGTACCTAGCTTTATTTCATTTTTTTTTATCCCTACCCACTCTCGATATTTCTATCAAGATTTCAATAACGCACGAATCAAACACACGACTTGGGTTACAAATGAAAATAAATGATATTCGTGTATCTTTTAACGACGCAAATACGCGTAGACGTCACTGTGACATATTTGCGTGGATTACGCCTTCAGACGTCGCCAAACGAATATCAAGGACCGGAGAGAGAAAAAAATGCTTCAACAAACTTATTACGACCGTCAACCATCTAAGTATTTTTTTTTTAGAAAAAAATAATAATAAATAAATTTTTTATTAAAAAAAAATAAGAGGAAAAAAAAGAAAAAAAAAATTCAATCAATGCCAACAGCCAAACTCATTACTTTTATCACTAAGCGTGAAATTTAACGATCATCTTCACAACGGTGGAATGAACAAAGTAATCTTAATCATATACACGCTCTAGGTACTTTTTTCAAAATTACACTCGTAGCGTCTAATCGTCTAAATTGCCACCAAAAAAAAAAAAAATCTCAAGTACTAAATAGTTAATCTAAATTCTTAATCGTTTATTTAGAAACTTTCCTACATTTGGTAACTCGGATAATTGAAATGTTTCTAACATCCCGAAAATTCGAAAACATCAATATGCCTTCAGCATAATGATGCTTTACAAGGCCAGAATGTCACGCCCGATGTATAACATAATTACTGTATAGAAATTTATTTAAAATAAAATAAACATTTTGAATTATCAAAATCGTCGTCGTCGTTACTTATTTCTTTTCTTTCCTAATCTTAACTAGTGACAATTTTTTTTAATTTATAAATATAATGCAGGGGCTACGTGTAAATAAAATTGTAAAACAGTACAGCACCGTAGTACCTCACAATAACGGCTACATTTTAGCGGCGCTTCGCAATAACGGCACTCTTACATCTCCATCCGCGTTCCTAATTCATATTGTACTCAGTGTTGTGCGCAAGAAAACGCACGTCTGCTGTCGCCAAAATGCATTGAAGTCTATGGCGTTTTTCCTTAATCGGCAAGGGTCCGGTCTATGGTGGTCCGGTCTCAAATGCGCCATTATTCTGAGGTGCTACTATACACAAATACGGCAACTGAAGATAATATTAATACGCCGCTACAGCGGGAGATGGCACTGCTACGCCTACGCCTGCCTTATTATTCAGTTTATTATTCAATAATAAACTTTCAACAGTAAACAAGAGTTTGCTATTTTCTCATAAATTAATATAACAAAATTTAATTCTAAAACTGGATGAAATAATTAAAAAAAAAAAACTGCTGCAACTATAAAAAATTAACGTAAAAAAAAAATCTACCATTATAATATTAAAATAATTCATTGAAAAAAAAAATGGGTTAACCATTTCAAACACTTGAAATTAAATAAAAGACTACTACAATAATGTACGAGTATATCGATTTTTCTTCCCTTCGAAAGGAAAGGATTGCGGCAGACGATTGTTAAACATCCTTTCGAATCAATTTTTAATTTCGAATCGCTTTTTTTTTCTTTTTCGTCTTTCATCCAAACAGAATGATCAAAGTTAAACATAAGAGTTTATCTCTCTTATCTTCTTCCTCTCCCTCTTACCAGATATTGATCATGACGAATGTAGACACCTAACGAGCATCAGCCGAGGCTACATATGACTACGAATAGATTACATTTAGTGCTCCCGTAACATGGGACTGATAGAATCAATTTTCCCTCATCTACCACTCTCATTTTCTCGCAGCCTTTTAACGTCTGATATTGCAACAAAGACGCCATTTTGTATTGTATCAACACGACGCGTGAGTCATACAATTTGCTATCAGCAAGAATAGGGAGAGGAAAAATAAGGGTAAATTAGAAATGCGAGAGGGCGAAAAGAAGAGGGAGAGAGAGGAAAGTGCTGAGGGTTCAAAATGAAGCAAAACGACTGCGGATGAGAGAGGTCATCGTTTGAGGAGGATGCTGGGTCCCCGCTCATCTTCACTTGACCAGAATTACCCCGAATAATTTCGATGCTAATTTACGTCAAGTAAAAATATTACGGCGGAGAGAAGAGGGAATAGCGCGTCGGAAATGCGAAAGTCACTCAATTTTCGTTACACAATGACACACAGTAGTCTCCAGTGCGATGTAGCAGATGACGACGTGTACGTGGCTTATTTGACACAGGCGCATACACGCGTATGTACGTGCACTAGAAGTGGCAAATATAAATTTCATCTCCGGCGACGCTTACTCGCGCGCAAGAGTACACTTTTCCTTCCATTTTTTTTTTTTTTTTTTGGCTTTTTCCTTAACCTATACGTATTCCATTTCTCCATTTAACAACATTCATCTCGGTAAAAATCGATTCGAAATCAGATCGATGTGAAAAAGTGTCCAAGCTTGTTCGGTTCCATCGAACGCCAATTTAACATCTGCTTACCCCCTTGAAGTTTTGAAAGCGGGCAAACACACTTGGCATCAGTAAAAAAAAATAATAAAAACCTATTTTATTCTTACACAAATTGTTACTGTCTAATCATAACCAACAAAAAAACTAAGTTTTATAAATAAATTTTAATACCGGTAATTATTTATTTTCTCTAGATTTCACTGATTTACGTGAACTCGAGCAGATTTATCATTCGTTGTTTTTTTTTTTTTTTTTGATTCTGGATGTATTCTTAATAAGCTAACATGATTCATTATGCAAGCTAATGCTCATCAATAATATCAAATACCGTATATAATTACTTGAAATTTAAATCTACATTTGCGTTTATGAGCTTTGTCGATTTCATCGGATCATAACAACCGCGGTTATTTATAGCAGACCAATTTTTTTTTTAATTACTAGTATTATTATTAGATTGGTAAAATTAATTTAACAAAGACCAAAAAAATACATATGAATAAATTAGGTTAATTGACCAGCTTTTTAAAAATGTCCCATTATTGATTTTAAATATGTTTAACCGTAAATTATTAATGCTAAAAATATTAAGCAGGATTAAATATTTAAAGCATTAAGCAATTTTAACTTCATTGTAAACCGTCGATTCCCCCTATAATAACTACTGGAGTATTATATAGAATACATTTTTTAAAAAATTCAATATTTTAACCTTGCTGTGGTATATTTATGAGCACGTTCGTTGAATTAGAGTATATGCGTTGTAATATGAAACTATACTTCCATGAAATCTAATATCTTTCATTATTTTGAAATATCGGAAATTAAGAATTCGACGGCTGAGAGAATCATCAAAATAACAGACGGAATGTAATTTTAAATTTATAAAAGAAAATATATTGTACTGATTTCGAGGAATGATAAAACAGTGTCAAATTTCTAATATTTTACGTGTTTATCAGCAACATTTTTAAAAATAAAATATGCCAGATTTTTTTTTTTTTTTTTGCAGCCCAACAAATAACTCACTATAAAATGCGGCGTGACGTCATCTCATTTTTATTTGCGAGTAGAAAACCATTAAAATTCTTCAAAAATGGAAAGCTTAAGAAGAAAATAAAACAAAATGTGAAAAATCGGGATTTGAACGACAAACATTTCACCCCCATGAATTATATACGAGTTTTCATTGCCTATTACTATACCTTACCCTTCGGAAAAATCGCACATTTGATTTTCACACACTGTCAATTCTTTCGCGTTTTACAATTGATACGTCATAAAAATAAAACTACAAAAGTAACATAAAAATTCGAAAAATACACGATGATGGATGATGTAAAAATATAGCATCTAAATGATTTTTTCCCATCATTTCTCCACCGCCTTACTCTTTTTTTTTTTTTCTATTTCTGTTTTTCATCCATCCATCCAGTCATCCAATAAATAGCGTTCGCAAAGATAATAAGCCAAGAAAAATAAAAAGATCGTTGGTTGGACATAGGATCTCCCACCTAAATCTTTCTATCTTTCAATCTAAGTGGTAAATAGTTGAAAGAGATTCGGCTGAATGGTCAGAAAAGAGAAACAAAAAAGGAAAGAAAGAGCGGAATCGTCTTCTCATGGCTTAAATTGAAGAGATAAATTCAGCAGTTGATGACAACCTGAAAAGCCATAACCCATTCCTCGCCAACAGTCCGACATTATTAACGCTACATACGTATCGGGTCAATTTAGGTCGCAAAAATTTACGACTGAATCAATGTTCGACACGCCTGTCTCAAACTTACTCTATCAAAACACCTTTTTTTTACCATTTCTTTTGCACTTCATATTATAGAAAATTATAGATGAAAAATGTTTCCACGGCTGTAAATTTCGAAAATAAAATTTTTTTTAAAATTATTTGAATAAATTTTATAAATTTATATTTACATTTTCTTGAAAATTTGTTTGTAATTCATTCCGGTGAATTAGTTTTAGGTAAAAAAAATACTCAATAGATAAACATTCATCAAAATTTAAAGCTTAAATAAATTATAAAAATTGCACATTTTTTAATAAAAAAAAAGTTGTTTAACGAGAATAAAACATGAACATGTATTCCTACAGTTGGAAGCGCGCTCAAAATTAGTGTTATTGCAAGAAAAAAGTTAAAAATATAATGTATAACGTTGGACAAGCTCGGTGATTGGTTATAATATGAGATTTCAATTTAAGCTCTTTTTATAACAAAAAAAAAAATAAAAATCTCGGTACACTTTACATTTAATAAAAGAAATATGACTAGAAAATAAATGTAAATACGGTAGTAAAAAAATTTAAATAAAGTAAAATGGTAGAAAAAATTATAGGTAATATTAAAAAAGAAGGGGGGGGGGGGGGGAAACGACTAAAAAAATACTGTAATAGCAAACGAATTACATCAATTTATTAAAGTCGTAATAGCTTTTCGAAAATTTTCTCGGAATGTGACTTATAATTATTATGTCTCTCGATAAAGCCAAACAATGGATTCCAATGAAAATTCCACTTGTCATTTTGACAACTATCCTAGAAGTGTTTCAAAATAATTTCTTGCAATTCTTGCATTTATTTCATGTAAAAATATTAAAAATCATTCTGTATAATTTTAATATTACGTTTGATCGATTTTATCGATTTAAAAAAAATTAAACTGAAACTTTCGTTACATCGAGATTTAGTAGAACTCTCGAGTTCGTACTTGTACCTCACACGCCAAACACAAAATCAAGAGTTCATTTTGATTAATGTTAAACCCCTGTCACCTGCACATGACAGCTCATCAAATTTATGACTTTCAAATTTTATATATTCTTAAACGTAATAATGAAAGTGCAAATAAAAACTCTTTAAAAAAAATAGATTCTGAGAACAGCTAGTTCCTTAACGCCGGCCGGATCAATTTTTAAAGACTAATTATTTCTCTCGGCTAATTATTCTAATAATTTTATATTTAAATAATTACCTCCAAATCCGTTTCCACACGTCGCATTTCAAATTCAAGATAAATGAAGTTTTCGCGATGGGCTAAAGCCGCTAAACGAATATCGCAGCAAAACTGAGCTCTAACGTTAATTAAAATGTTCAATAAAATAGAATTAATCTTCTTAATTAAAAAAAAAATAATAATTAATATTAATTTTTATCGCCAAAAGATGCCTAATAAAACCAACTCGCGTCGATGCATCCTACGGTTATCTATTTCTTTACAGAATAAAAGTCAATTTCTATTACATTTTTAATACGAAAATCGAATTTTCAATTTCCCCCTTCAAAAAATATATATCTCTTTAATAAACTACCCGTATATAAGTTACAAATTTTTCTTCTCGCCAAAGGATGGTAAAAACGTCAAGAATAAATTTCCATTTGTGAAAATTGAGTCGGCAGAAAAGCTGATGGAAGATTAATAAAAAGTACACACGTAATGCTTCTTTCCAATCAACATTTTCTCTTTCGTTTGGTTTCTGCTTTTCCTCGCCCCAAAAAATTTTTCCTTGTCTATTTTCACAACGTATCAAACGATGGAATAAATATTAATCTAATTTAAATAGGAAAAAAAAAAAATATTTTTCTCTATGTATTAAACCCTTTAGATGACGTCAATTTCGATGCAAAAATTGGTAGAGAGGGATAGAGAGAGTCGACATTTTATTCAAAAGAATTATAAATCGACTGCCAATCATAATACGTTAACTTCGCAGATTGAAAAGTCATTTTTGATTAGCTGAAATGCTTAGGTTTACGTGTGAGATATATAGAGCGAGAGAGCGACGAACGTAATTTCTGATTAGAACAGACAACAACTCAATCTATATTTAAATCTCGACTAACGTCGTACTGGTGGATACATCGTGCAAAATCCAACGCCTTTTACTCCTTTCCTTTCTATTATTTAAGAATCGATGTTGACTAGAAATTTCTGTCGCCTTGGTCAAAAACAGATTACACCAATCGAGGGCATAATTGAAACTCGTCTATTTGAAATATTTCGATGCCACCCGAGTTCTCAATCTTGATGAAAAAATAAAAAGATTTATTTAACGAAATTATAATTTCTCATAATTCAAATAACATTGAGTAATCACCTCAATTCGAAGCTTAACTTTAAATCACGCGGTGTGATCGATACGTACAGTATCCCATTTTGAAAACAATGAGAGAAAAAAATATAAAATAAAAATCTTAGTTTGAAATTCTCTCTTACCGGTATAGGCTATATATATATTTTTTTTCTGCTTGACAACTAAATTGCTGGACTTTCCGCCAGATCGATTAATCGTCGTTGACATGAATTTAAAACAGTTTAGACGTAGTCCATTTATAGGCCTACGCTCTACAAATCGAATGTTTGTCGCAAGTTTTTTTTTTTTTTTGCGGTTTGTATTTGTAAAGTTTTCCTAAGAAAACCAATTAAAATTCAAAACCAGAACATCTAAACTTGCAATTACGGTAAAAGCCATAAATGTGAATACAAATGCAGGTTTAAAATCTGATGTAAAAAAAAAATTAAATGTTCATATTACTGCAGCTCATTGTCGCTCCTTAAAAAAATACGCAATTTATTTGAAGTTTATTTGCCTCCAGAAGATTCAAAATTAATTAAATCTCGTTTCACAGTGATCATAATATGTAAACTATGTAAAAATCCAATGTATATTATTAATTTAAAAAAAAAAGATTAGAATAAAGATTAAAAGTAAATACCGGTAAACAAATACATTTCTGTTTCTGTCACTAAAACCTAAATTAAAAAATATTGAAATTATAACCTTAAAAGAATAATAGTTTTAAAAATAAATAAGTTAAATAATAAAAAATTTAATAAAATTATTTTGATGCTAATCAAATATCAAAAAATAAATAAATACGAGTCTAAATAAAATCTAAACAACGGTGATAGTCAATGAGAAGAAAATAAACGTTGCTAATATTTTTTTTAATATTTTAGACTAAATTTTATTGACAAATTTACTGTTTACCTAGTCAAATTAATTCTTATTTATTTAGGTATGATAAATACTTGAGTCTTTAAAAACATTTCAAATTCAATCAATATTTTTTTTTTTTTTCAATTTTTTCCTATGCCAATCTGTTTTTTTTTTTAGAATGCGATATTTAGGTGTAATGTCTCATAAAAATATAAACGGATATTATGTTCAGTAGTTGAAAGTTCGATTTGTCTTGTGATTTTGTTTTACAAAAATGATACTTAAAAACAGCAATGTTAATGCAGAGTGTAAAAATAAATTAACGTGCCTTATCCAGCAATTAGAGCTGACTATAATTTAAAAAAAAACACCAATATTAATTTTAAGTAGTAATAATTTATGTAGAGATGCTGCAAAAATCGCGATAGAAAAAATTCTCAAAATAGAAAAAATTATGCAAAAATGAATTGCATTTTCACGTTTTGTTTCTTAACCGCTTATGCCGTGTTTTGTGAGTTATATTTTATGTACGTTTCCTTCGGTTCCTTAAAAAAAAACACACCTCCATCAGAAGTGCACGTAGCGTCAGATCCATGTCCACAATATTACGACAAGGAACTTGGCATTTGTCACATCAAGTGTACTGGTACTCTACTTATTCAAACGCAAACAAAAAAAAAACAAACGCTTGCATTCGCATGCATATTCGATATGTTCATGTACGTACGCATGCAGTGCATTTATTTCCTAACAACTCTTCAAACACAAATAAATATCTTTGAATAAAACTCGAATATTACTGTCATTTCCAAAGCATGAATGCTTATAAAGCAAACGTAACGTTTCGTAAACGTCGCGCCAAAATTCTTCACGCGGCGCATTTTCAATTAAGCTGAATGAATTTCGACGACGCAGTATAATATCGCACGTCATACGGAAAGATAAAAAAATCTATATACATATTATAGAAAAAAAGACACCGCCGTTTAAGTGGCTGTCGTCTCGTTCTTCGTTTTCCTTGGAAAAATAAACGCATGTAAATGAGTTCACCTTACAATCATTTTCGATGACCTCATTAATCTTCTAAAAAGCCCGCGTTACTGTCAACGGCTAATCAACAATAAGCTATGTCCTATTTAAACCGTGGATTTATCTGGCATAACATGCTGTTTCCAAACCTACCGTACAGTACTGTATAATATAATATATCCCAATGTCCACCCGCCTGCCTGCCTGCTGGTCGTATCCAATCCTTGTAGAAAAGCTTTGAAAACACCGGTAGAAATCAATAATAGCCGAGCGCTCTCATTACCGATGCTGTTGCAGCCCCACTCACTACCTATCTCACGACTTTCTTCTATTTTCAATTTCAATTTTCAATTCTAGTCTCTGTCGTTTAATCTTCGTAATACCCTAATATAATCTGCTGCGTCGAGCATTCGCCTAAACCCCATTGCTGCTTGTCTTATTAAGGTACAGTATTATTGTACAGATCATGAAGCGCAGCGGTAGATGGAAAAAGTAAAAAAGCAAATAGACAGCCGTCATACCAGGGACCTAACGGTATTGTCACAAAGTAAGCTCGATGATTTGGGGCCCTCTATGCAGTCAATGAAATTGTTGACCCAAAATACCATTTCTACTTTTTTTCATATAAATCATTTGCGCCACGTTTCACACTGCCAATGGTAGATTATAATATTGTTTCAATTTTTAATGGTTTACGGTCACCTGAGTTTTAAAAAGTTAAATAAAAATTATACTACCGTAGCACTACTAGATATAATTATTCATATGGTGGATAGTGATTTACTGCAATACATGTACTGTACAGACTTATTTTGACGTCATTATTTTATTATATTATTTTCCACTACATTTCTTTCCGGGCATACGGTATATTCTTCCAGGAATTTATGTCCCCAATATAAATTTCTCCACTTCCATTTTTAATATTTTAAATTTATTCCCGCGGGTTTTTAGAATTTCTTTCTTATTATAAATGCACGATATCTCTTTATTTTCATTATAGTATTGTTTCCAGACTTTTATTTCTTATATGAAAATGACCTTTTTTAATATAAATTAATTGCTTGTGATCATTTTTTTACCTATTTATAAATTTTCCCAATACATTTTTTTTTCTCATATACTCGTCCCCAAAAAGAGCCTTCACCCCAGAATCAATCAGCGAGCGTCACACGCAGCCACATCTGAAATTAACTACCGGTGCCAGTATTATTTTATATACCATAGGTACATGTAATAATGATATAACCGAAAACCACCTACCGGTGCAATTAGCGATTTTAAAATCAAACTGAGCGAACAAATACTCCATACTTCGATAGACGTCCAAGATACGTTCCTGGAAAATAGGCCGTAAAGCGTATACATAAAATTACACTCAAAAGAAAACATGCAAAACGATAAATGAAGGCATTTCTTTTAAAATACACACCTTTCACTCAAAAATGTTTTATTTTTTACATTTTTTTTTTTTTTTAAATTTTTTTGACCGTAGATTCTAGGCCGTAAATTGAAACAGTGCCGTAATATTAATAAAAGCCGTTATAGCAAAACGCCGTAAATCGAGGTATGAGGGTATCTGAATCACACCAGTAAACTCAACAGTCAATATCAAACAATTCTGACCTCACTCCAAGCGATTTCCAAATGTTTAGAGACATCAAAGAAGTTTTTGAATTGGCGCTTTATCATTGAGAGTGCCTTTTTTGTCTATAAAAAAAATTTCGCGAGGTCTCGAACCTTAAAACCACTTTATAGAACAATTGCCACTTGCCACATTAACAAACTGGCTGCTTTCGGACATCTTTTAATACTCAATTAGGCTAAGAGTCTGGTATTGACTGGTCCTCGTTCACGTACATTTCTTCAAATAATATTTCTGTATTCTATAGTTTAATTAAAAATACGAGTAATAAAGATCAAATGCGGATTTTAATAATCGGATAACCGAGTCCCCTATTCAATATGTTCTCATCAAAGCGGGTGTAAGATAATGTAGGAGACGATGAGATTAGATAGGATGATCTAAACGCATCAGCCGAAGGGAGTTAATGCTTTTTCGCAACTTTAGAAGCCATAAATTTGTTAAATTAACAAGCGACGTAATAATATTTTCGTAGTTCGCAAAATCCTTCTACCGTATATAGAATACTAACTTTATGTCGCAAACCACTTTCTTTTTACCTTGTAGATTTAACCCTTTTGCTTTCGTCGCGCGCGAACGCAGCATCGCCGAGACGACGATTTTGGTTAACTCGTGCAACATTAACGGTTCCGTCATTTTATTTATGACGGTTGTTAGGTTAACGGAACGAGAAGAGACTTAAATCAAGCGCAAAGAATTGAAGCTGAAGAAAAATTACTTGACATCTGCTTGTTAAACAAGATCGATGAACCGTTTATTCATTAAAAAAAACTCGAAAACCTATAGTAGATGCTGTGATGAAAATACGAAACAAAAATATATATACCGGTATACAGTAAAAAAAAAAAAGAAGTCTCTTGATTAGTAAGTTTCCACTAGAAATCGTGATGAAACGACTCGTGTCAACTACGTTCGTTCGTGACATAAATTAATTTTTCAGTCAAAATTTGCATCTTGATTTTTTTACGACAATCTTTTATGAGCGCTTTTTTTTTCAACCGCAATTTTCCGGATTAAGTCAAGAAAATTAGTAAACTTATTTAACCCTTTAAATGTTTTACCGCAAAAAGAACGATATTATACCGACCAATAATTACCAAAATAAAAAAAAAATTAATAATAATATTTCGGCATTGATCGTATAACCGAATAGAAAAGTTGAAGGTTAAAATGGTGACGATAACATCTCTATTTGAATGCCAATGGTGGGTGCGACCTTTGAAACTTTCAGCGACGAAAAATAACGCTCTTCAATTATTATTAACGGAAAACAGAAAAGATAACAATCTTCCCAACAAAGAGCATTCCCGTAATTGTATTCGGAAGCTAGTTTCAATTTCTTTTTTACTCGTCATAAAATTAGAAATTCGATATTGTACAATAACAATAATAGTTTTTCATATACTAAAATTTCAATTCTTTAAACTTGTACGATTCACATTCTGTTAAAATGCGAGATTTATCCAACTTTCACAAAATAATAATAATTACCGGTATCGATTTCGCATTAGGCCCTACACGTAAATTAATTTTTTCGTCACTTTAAAACATTATTTTCATCAACTTAAGCTTAATAAACTTCAATTTCTTATTCACATTTAAGTACATGTACATGTACAGTACGAGTATTATTTTCACCGTCTTTTGTAATGTTTCGAGACCTATTGAACCTATACCGCTACTGCAGATCAGTATTTCCCCATTTCATATTGATTAAGTTGCGGTACAAATTCGAAATTAAACGCTTTCTATATCGATAATATTAATTTTTTTATAAACTCAAATCACACTTCTTTTCCAAAAAAAAAAACTACTGGTAAGTTCTTATTATTTTTCTTCACACTCACTAGAATATAAATTGATTACCGATATCTCAGTTGTAAAAATTTCTCTGTTGTCATTTTATAAAAATACCAACCATATAATTTTGTCAGTTGCTTCTGTATTTACGAGGAGAAAAAATAAAAAAAAAAACTTCTACTTCATTTAAAAAAAAAAAGTTTTCTCTTTCATTCGCAAAAAGTAAATATTTTTAAATCTTACCATAGCAAAATACAGTTATGAATCATTTCAACTGAAAGTAAATTTAAATTATACTGCGATGCATTTAAATAAAATAAAAAAATTCTAAAAATGTGCGAGGAATAAATCTACATTTTAAGTCAAAATTTGAAACCTCGACTCACGCTGTGATTTGGCATCTAGCAATACCACCTCGTTACTTTGAATGAAAAAATAAAATATCAAAAAACGTCAAAAAAAAAAAAAAATACAGTAATAATAATAAAGTCCCATTAAAAATATTGGACTCTGTCTGAAGTAACGAAAAAAAATAAGCGTGTGCACGCGAATAATATTTCGCATTTACAAGTGAGAAAGCAATTGGCTGAATATGCAATATGAGTTGTCAATATTAATGGAAAACGTCAAGTACGTTGCGAAGAGATGCGATGTGACGGTAGTCTAAATAATGCAGATAAGATGTCAGTTCGAGATCAAAAGACACTTTCTCCTCCAATGAACTCGCTCATCAATTATTTAACCACCGTATATACACCAAGAATTTGTACAACTTTTAACAGGTCCAAACAACTCGCTAGTACATGTACTGTACAGTGTATCGCTATCGGGGAAAAAGAGACGAAACAAAAATGGTAGAATATTTTATTCTATCGCCTGATTCTAACGTAATGAGATGCAGAGAAAGAATAATAATAAAAATAATAATAAAAAAAAACGAACTTTAGCTTTATTTTCCACGCATAAAAATGCCGAATAATTTATAATTACAACGCACATCATTCTCGATATGATCTTCTTTTTTTAAAAAAAAAACAAACTGGGAGCAACTATTAAACTGTTCCTCTCTACTAAATAAATCATAATTATTTCCCGTATGACCCTACAAAACTTTTTCTCGGTTCTAAAGAATATATGTATGCAGAATACTGTATTACAGTACCTATATAAAACAAACTTCATTTGCACCATTTTTCAAATTCATTTGTAGTGAAACTATCTCTCGAGAAATATTTTCTTTAAAAAAAAAAAAAAATTGTATATAAAAGAGTCTAGAATTTTCTTTCGTACAAACGAGATGTTTACATTCCATCCTACTCGCGTACTGTACTTGAAAATAATTTTTTTCATGACTTTTCACGCGCTTTTACGTACTCGAGTTACTGCAATTTCGCTGCAGCTCTTTATGATTTATATTATTTTTTTTTTCTTCTTTAATATTAGAAAATAATGTTAGAAAAAGCGCATGCGCCAAGTAACGTACACTGTACGAGCAACTGTCAAAACTTGAGAATGAATGCACATAGCAAAAGAGTGAAAAATTGAGCGATGGTTTAATCAGAGTTATGAGCCCGGCCAAAAAAATCTCTTTTAAAAAATATATACAGTAAAAACAACCATTATTGATAAAGTTTACGGAGAGTCTGAAAATACTTTTAATTAGAAAAAATATAAAAGTTTTTTTTTTTCTTTTTTTAAAAAAAAAAAAAAAAAAAAAAGTCAATCAACTAATCATAATGAAGAGGACCTACAACATTTAAGCCTTTAATTCTAACGAGCGTCGATTGTGACCCAAACAATACGATAACGCTTAACTACGCTAATCTATACAATTAACTAGTAAGGTAGGATTAAAATGAAATTACCTTGAAAAGCGGCTTCGAAATTATTTTCTCCGTTTGGAGCTCGTGTGGTGATGGTTCCGTTCGAAGAAGAGGCAGATATGGCGGTGATGGTGGCGGTCAACACAACCATCCAAATAAAGCACATGGCTGCTAAGTGATGACATTTGCAAAACAAATTAATCTTTTTACTATAACTATTTTGACTAATTTGACTACAAAAAATAGTATTATCGGGCTCAATTGTCAATTTATCGTTATTATTCCTTCTTCGCGCCGTCGTGCTGCCACAACATTGTGGAATACCGGCCATATTTGTTGAAAGTGACGCCGTGTAATCAAGCGCTGGCGCCATAACAAAGCGCTTCCTCTCTAACGTATCCATCGCTCTCCGACAAACCACCCGAGATTAAAGTGCAGAAATGCTTTTTCCTAGATTATTGTACAACAGAAAAAAGACGTCGAACAATCATTAATATCCACACGTGGGCTTCAAAGTTCCAATTTGTGCATTGTTTTACAGTGCGATCTTGGTCATAATTATTTAACATTTAATTTATTAGCGGGCCCATTCACACTTTGCGTGACCGTCTACAATTCGCGCGGATGCGCCGCCCTTCGGTGATTCGAAACCAGAATGATGGGAAGAAAAAAACCGATCACACGTCGTTAACTACCGCCACTCGATCGCACAATGAATGGAGAGAGGCGAAAGGAATGTTTGAGTCATCGTATGCGAGGTATGGTCAGCCTTGTTGGAATACTGTTGCAAACTGCGCAATCGGTAATGCGCTTTTGAATGATGACGTAAGCATGTTTTATTCGTTCCGACAGAAATCTTGAATAAAGTCCTACGGAGTGACGTGTTACGCATAAGGAAATTGCGTATGAATATACATTGTATTCATTGACGAAAGGGCATTTTATTTGATACAAATCTTTTTTTTTTTTTTACCAATGCGAGGACATTAGGAAAGGTTCATTGCTAATTTTGAGGGAAATCTCGACGATTTTTTTTTAAATTTAGGATAATAATTATTATTGAATATCGCATAAGTCGATAATACGGCATTACTGCTAATAAAATTTATATTATATACTTGCTGAAATTTTCTTTTTAACATCAAATTTCACCGTAATTATTGATTTTCAATAAAACTAAATCAATCCACGAACGCAGCATTAAAATAGCATTGCAACTATTTTGCGTCCTATATTTTGATTAAAAAGGTTTTTTGAATAAAGAAGACCAAAAATAATAGGCTTAAAAGTATGAACGGCCAAAGTTCACTTAAAGCGTTATAAATCTTGTTTCTCAATGTTAATGAGATTAAAGCCGTGATTTTCAGAATGAATGCCACAGGTCAAAATAAAGTAGAAAATACTTTTATGAATGCTGAATAACATTGTTGAGTTTTGCTTATTAACGCTTAAGGGATGGCCCGTTTTAAGAATTAAAAAAAAAACTTCAAACACATTAATAATATTAAGAGTTTAAAAGTTCAGTTAACTTGGCTATTTATTTAATGGTATATCTAACAATAGCGTATCTAAAATTTCTTCATGATAATAAAAGGGCTTTAAATTTTTTAAAGTAAAATAAAGAAGCACAAATAAAGTAATTAAACTAAAAACGTTAATATTTTGAAACCAAGTTTAATATTAAAAAACGCATGACTTATAAAAGTTAGATTATTATAACTCATGTAAAACACAATGTAATAAAAATGTGTGCTCACATTAAAACACAATAGACCAACGTACGTGTAATGTTCAACTTCCAATCGTGGTTTTTCTATGGTGCTGATTATTTTATTATTAATAATTTGCGTCTCAAAGACAAATTGACAATCACAATCATTCAAAAAATTATAGTACAATTGATGCCGAATAAAAATACAATATAAAAAAAAACAGATAACTTCTCTGTTGAATTTTGAATACTGTATCATAAATAACAGCTTCAGCTGTTATCATTAATCAAAAATCAGGATAATTTTCGCCATGACGGAGCCATCGAAACTTTTATGTGATAAATTATTTAAAAATTATTACCTTGGTAGAAAATCTTATTCCGATTTTAATAAAATTAAAACTTGATCGCACTTTGATCTCAATTCCGTTTGGGAGTCTTTAACCATTTCCGTCGTCAGCACAGTAATGTAATTTTTCTGTTCATTCGAAATAATGGTAAATCGAAGTTCTTCTGAAATTTTTTTTAAAAAGCAATAAGTAAAGCTAGAAATTTTAGTAAAATTCAATCAAATTTTAATAATTACCGGGTAATTTAGATAAAATTACAAAAACAATTTCAACAATTTGGCTTCTAACTGCAGTGGACTTTAAATCTACAAAATTATACAAATGATGAGTTTCTTACAAAAAGTTGCAGTACATTTAATAGTAATTTAATTACCTTTAAAACTATACAACTTAATTAAAATTTTTGTTATTATATTTTTTAATTTATCTTCCTGATTATGCTCCTTGGCAGTTTCTAAAATATAGAGCCTTAAAATGTAAAGTATATTAATATCAATAAATAAAGTTAGAATTGAATGAAGGCATACTTATCGATGTAGTTGACTAAGCATTTAAATATGGCAAGCTGTACTTTAGCACCAAATTTATCAAAGCTTCCGCACAAAAAATCACATAATTCCTCTTGATAAATGTCTGCCACATATTTTATTCATTAAGTTATGTAATTATTACAATTGAATTAGGTTTACCTTGAGTTTCTTTACTAAATCGAGGCCAACATTTTCCTAAGGCTTCAAACACTGCTTCATCTGTTTTATTACTATTGTAAGATTTATTTCCGCTCTCTTCATCTGAATGATCTTCTTTGTTCTTCAAATTTAAAAATATTTTAAATTGATTGTATAAGTGAAGGCTCATACGGCGAAATTAAAGCTTAAACAGCAGTTTTAAAATGCTAACAAAAACTTGTTTCTTTTACCTTTCCTACGATAGGCTGTGCTATTTTAAACATTTCTTGAAATCGGTCGTGTTCTAAAGTCTCCAAGATCTCAGATGTACATTTAATCGCTTCAATTTTATAAGTCAGAACATCTTTCTTGCATTCTTTCAAGAGCGCGTCAAAGATCTATTTTATTTTATAAAAATAAATATTATTAAATATTATTCCATAACAATAATAGTAAATTCATACTTTCGAAAGTGTTACACTAGAATTTTCGCTTATGTTCAATACTGCAATTCTAAGTTTTAAAAAAAAATAAATACTGAGACTAAGCTTTGCAAATAAAGGAACTTGCACTTACTTGCAATTAATGCATAAAGCAGCTATGGCTTTTAACAAATATTCTTTACCGGACCAAGTTCGGCCAGATAATTCGGCTACAACTGCAGCAAGGAGTAATTCCAACTGCGAATTTTCTAAAGATGATTTTAGTGTTGTTGCAACAGTGCTTACAGCCGCAGCCGCCTTAGCTTTCATACTCCAAGCTTGAGACTTAAATGCCATTTGAATCATTTCTACAATTTCAGGCAGATATAACCTAATTCCAGTTTCAGAACCTGTCAGGGCAAAAATATACCGTAATATAAATTTACACATAATAAATTTAATTTAAAATACTTGGTGTTATATCTATCCATATTTCTTCCCATAATTCTTTACTTTTGTCTTCTTTTTGTTCTTGGTCGTCTAAAATTTTTATAAATCATTTTACATAATAATGCATTAAGCATTAAAAATTGTTAAAACTAACTGTCAAGTTTGGGCGAATGCATTGCTAAGAATGCTAAAGGTAAAACTTTAGTTGCATGTAATTTCATAACATCAGGATTTTGTTTTGCAATTGCATTTAGTACAAAACCTGTTGTTTGTTGTGCAACTTCGCCTAAATTAAAAATTCAGTTCATGTAATAATTTCAAAACAAAAAAATTTGCTTTTGGCAAGTACCCTTCTCCATATAGGAAGACTTTAGTCTTTCTATCAATTTTTCAACACTGGAATCTTTTGCTGCCTAAATCATAAAGTGCAAAATAAAAGTTTATAAATTCAATACAGTGTACAGTATTATTATTTTATAAACGTTGTTGTCATACCTTTACAACATAACCTATCGCAAGAGCATATGACTTTCTAACGACCACGTTTACATCATTTAATCCATGTAAAAGAGCTGCTAACAACTTTCCTATAATTATAAAAGTAAAATGTTTAAAAATATTAAATTTGCAAAAATTACACAATATTTACCGGAATGAGGTTGTAGATAACTTGAAGAATGTTGAGTCAGGATAATGGTATAATGAGCGCAACCAGCCTAAAATAGACAACTGTATCAGTAGAAGGAACTTAATACTAACTATGCAAATTTACTTTTGTACTTAATCCAACAGAACTTTTAATTAAATCAATTAATCTAGGTATGAGTTCCGTCAAAACTTCTTCGTCAACAAACGGTAAGCACTTAATCATAAAAAAATAAAAATTACCAAAAAATTTTACTGCGACTGATATTAATGCATACTTACTTTATTGATTGTATCCATCATGGGTGAAGATTTAGCGGCGGCTATTCTAGCACTGTCTAATTTTTCTTGTGTCCCGGTTTGATCACCTAATCTTACGCTGAGATAATTTAATTCTTGATGTTCTAATGTGCTTAGAGATTCCAATAATGATACAGTCAATAATGGAATGTGAGGTTTAAGTAAAACTCCTGCCCCTTTTCCAATCTCAGATAAAGTGATCAAACTTAATTAAAAAAGCAATTTCATTAAATTCTTGAAAAATAAACATGAAAGCAACATCCCCCAAAACTTTTACCTTATAGCTTTTACTTCGCCTACAGGGCTAGACAGCCCAGAATTAAGCAACACGGGTAAAATAGATGCAATAGCTCGATCACCCAATGCGCCTGCACCGGTGTTGCTGTCACATAATCTAATAGTTATCTGAAATTATTAAAGAACATTTATTAATAGATGATTCTTTAAGAACAAAAAAAACCAAAATACTTTGCTTAAAACATTGAGTGTCGTGTCAGCTGCAACTCTCACAGATTCCTAAATACGATAAAAAAAATTAATGTTGTAAAAAAAACATTTATAGCAAATTTAATTTCTAAAAATTAAAAGAAAAAGCTCTCACTTTAATATCGTCACGAACGCGGAAGCAAATTGCCCATAGTTCTGGAAATTCATCAATAATTGTATCGAGTTGCCTACCTCTTAGTAAATCAGCAAGAGCTAAACAACTAAATATAATGCTTATTAATACGGTTTTAAATAAAATAATACACAATTACCTTGATTCACGAGTTCGCCACATTCCACTTGTCAAATTAACTTTTAAATCAGCTAAAATCTCTTTAACATATAGATCAATCTAAAATATATTAATTTTATACATTATAGTGTATTTTATAATGTTGATTTATCGCGTACGAACCATTGTTTTTGGATCAATAACAATTGCTTGCCAAATTCCAATCATGGATTTTCGAATTTTGGAGTTAGGGTCAAACTGATAACGATATAACTTTGGAAGAATCTTCGGTAAATGAGCTTGCAGTTGCGTGCCCGCTTTTTCAGCAATCATTCCAAATCCAAATGCAGCTCCCTTAAGTTGCATTTAAATTACATGTACTTTAGAAATACGAAAACTTGTAAAAACAATTGTTTTGTCGATTTTTACTTTTTTAGAATTCCAAACCGCGTTATCGTTTGCAAGGTGCATAAACTTATAAATCAAATCAGGTTGATTCAAATCAGAAGCCAAAGAACAGAGTTCCTTGTAAGTTGAAATGCTCCCACCATGTGGATCTAGTCCAAGGGCTCCATCCTCAAATATTTTAGTATCTCCAGTAACTGGCTGTTGATTTGATCTATTTAAATAAAATTTATTAATTTATGATATAAAACCCACTGCAATTAAAATATACCTTCTGCCATTCGCTAAACTATCAACAAGTACCGAAACCATATTTGCCTTTTGTTGTTCATCGCTATAATCATAAACAAGACTCAATCCTTTTGAAGCACAATCTTGAGTTAATTCTTAGTTAAAATTTTAAATATTAATATATTTTTAACACTTTTATTTTTGAATGCATTGAACAAACCATTATTTTCAGTTAATAGCAAAATAAAAACTTTTTGTAGCTTTTCCATGTAGTTTTTTGCGGTTTTCATTGTGTGGCATCTTTTTAGTATAGCAACTAACCAAACACATGCCGCCTAAAAAACTCATTAAAATAATTATATAACATTTAAATTAAATATAAGACGATACCTGACGAGAATATTGATCTGGGCTTTTTATATGTTTTTCACAAATTTCTGTTAATAACCATGAAAGATCACTAGAAGTTTCTTCAGATTCCGTATCCTAAAATAACAAAATACCACTGCTATCAAAATAACAATAATTATCAACTTTAAAATTAATTATTCCACCATCAAATCATCTTCAGATACTGTCCATATATCTCTCATTAATTGAGATCGATAGCCTCGGCATATCCAACCCAATGCGTCCCCAACAGTAAAATGCAGTTCCATATCTTTTTTCTATTAAATTAAAAATGCATTTATAAATGCCGTTCCACTATAAAGCATACAGCATTTTCAAAATTTTCACCTGTTCAGCTAATAATAAACGTGAAATAACTTCACGACGTTGAGTGAACACTGCATCCCCAGCGCAAATGCAACTGACGGCTAACGCAGCTTTTTCATAAACCTTTGTAAATAAAAAAAAATAATTAAAAAAAATCATTTTAGTACAAACATTTTTTTTTTTTTTTACATTATCTTGTAGTTTAGTAGACTTTACAAGATCAACGAGACTACAAATGAGAGATAACTTAGTCAAAGCATCATTTTTTTCAATTTCTCCATCAGGTAAAGGCAAGCTCTTTTGGCATCCAATTTCACCTAACGCAATGCAAATCGCACTTACAACCAAAGACGACGGGGATTTTAGTAACTTAACTAAAATATAAATATAAATTAAAACTTAAAATACTCCATTAAAATTTTAAATTGATAGCTACCAAATTCTTCAATACACTTAAGCAAGTTAATAATCGAATCGTTATACAATCTTAATCTTCGCCCAATCAAATAACCGAGAAGCAATATTGAACCATGAACAATATGAATATTCTAAAATTACGTCAAATTAATTAAAAACATACCGGTAATAAATTTTAATCACTTGTAATGCGATTTACCTTATCATTCAGGAAAGAGATATATTCGAGCACACATTTGTTAAAATCGTCTAAACCAGAATTATGAGCCACCACCATTGAATACAACTGGCAAGCGTACGATCGCATTTCTTTGTTATTATCAAACACAAAATTCTAAAAAAAAAAATTAAATTTAAAAACGCATTCACAATTATTAAATTCAGAAAATGTACTTTTATCCAGCTTAATTTTTCTTTAAGTTGGACGGTCAAAATATCTGGAACAACGGCAACTATTTCCAGTAAATAATACATTGCGTTCCAACCTATAATATTTTAAATTTAAAAAATCAAATTACTGTGTATTTAAAATTATTTTAAGTTCACATTTTACTTTTCATGACGGATAAATAAGAAGTGATAAAGTTTATATAAAGCTGAATTGCTACGATTCCGTTTTTCCGAGAAATTAATTCTCGAACATATTTAGATATTGTAGGAGCTTGATCTAACATATCTTCTGAATTTCGAGATACCGAAATAATGCCAGCATCATGAATCAGACACAATCTCATATATGTTATCATCTAAAAATGATTGCAATTTAATAATGGGTAATATTACTTCAAAAGTTTAATAAGAAATACTTCTGTGCATGTAAAAGTTTGAAATGGAAGAGTTCGACCGCCATCCCGAACAATTTTGTGCTTTTGTTGGTCAGCCTATAAATTATCGTAATTAATAAATAATTTCCAAAATTTATTGACGTAAATACTTTTTCATTAATAAAAAAAACAAGATCAGCAAAAGATGGGTATTTAATAGCATGATCAGCTTTTGTTGGCACCGTATTTAAAACCTTTGATGCCTCGGCACAAACTTCTTCTTTACTAAAAATAAATAAATATTAAAACATAAGTAAATAAAATTAGTAATAAATATTCACTTGTCTCCTGCAGCCAACAATAATAAATAACGAGAAGGAATATGGTCTGTTGGAAAAACTTTAGATATATACTGCACAGTGACTAAACGAACAGAAGGATCTTCCTATAAATGGCAATTACCGTAATAGACAAGTTTATTTCTCAGTAATCAGTTTAAACATATTATATTTTCTTACATCAGTCATGTTTAAAGTAAATAATTCTTCCATCAGTTTTACTTTAGTCGAATCTAAATTGCAAAACGATTTAATCATTGTATTTAAAGATGACTGCACTGACAGTTTGGTTTCTGGATCTTCCTACAATCAATGTATACAAGAAAAAAAGACTAGTTAAATCAGATTAAATTTAGAATAACGCCAAAAATACTTCGTTCAAAGCTTTAAATAACTGCTGTAAAGTTTTTAAGTCTTTGTTTACAAGATGCGGAAGTTGCATTCCTAATTCTCCAATCATAGTATAAGCAGCACCGCGCAATTTTCGATCCTATTTTCCAGACAATTAGAATTTCAGTTTAAAACCTGGGTAAATCATTTCAACTTTTACATCTTTAGCTTCTATTATAACTCTTTCCATTCCAGACAAAAGAATAGGACCAATAGTGGCCAACCGTCGATCGTCAGATCTTTAATAAATACATTTTGCAAAATTTAACAAACCAATATTACCATTAAGAAAAAAAGAAAACTTACGTTCCAACAACGTAGCGAACAAATTCCACGCCCATTATCTTCAACTTTGGATGTGTATTTTTTCCAAATAAACTTTCAAAAATGACCTTAAAAATATCTACGTAAGATAAATGCATTCAACATATCAACTAATGCTCTCAAACAAAATTATCACCTGTAAATTGGAAGGAAAGTGAGCCGCACCTTTGGGTGATCTTATGAAAAAAGGAAATATTTTCATTCGAATTCTTAAAGATACTGAATTACGTTTTAATTCAGGCTTTGTAGCTTTCTGGTAAAATAAAAACGTTTCTGTTTATGAAACAATGAATCAAACAATAACAAGCATTTACATCCTTTCCGGTCTCATCAGTACCCAAAAATAAAGAATAAAGTGTATTTAAGATAGGCACACTTCCCAAAGTAAGTGATCTAAATTAAAAAAAATTGAAATAAAAATATGCAGAACACATTTCAAAACCTACTTGAGTCGTTGGATTTCTGGTCCAACTGCACTAACAACACTAAAAAAATTTTCATTTAATACTTACTTAATAAATTTTATTAAATAAATTTTTAAACCTGTGTCTGGTATCGGCTGAAGCAACAATTAAATGAGGAATAATATCATCATCAAGAAAAAATCCGCCTCTAATAAATTTAACTATCCCCAATTTAATCTATCAAGTTTTTAAAAGAATGTAAAAAAAATTATATCGTTTTTATTATTTTTATGCATGTAATTATGCACCTGTTCCAAATCTTCCGATGCTATTGGACCTTCAGCAGTTATTCGTTTATAAGCATGTTCACTGAGACCTGGAGGTGCAGTAGAAGGCTGAGACGATGCACTAGGCGGGTCAACAGTTACAGTAACTTCGATTGAAGGAGATTTCGACGCACCAACAGTACTAAAAACTATTGTTTTAAAAAATGCTCAACCAAAACAATAAACGCAAAATACAAACCCGTAAGGCAATAACAAAACATCCAGTAAAAAATCAAGCAATAATTTAGCAATTTGGGGCTTCTCGTTAAAATTAAAAACTGTTTTACATTTTTTAAGATCAGACGGAATTGGAAAATGATTAAATACTGGTAACATCAAAACTAATAAACTATAATAATTTTAAAATATATTAATCACAAAATAAAACAAAATTTAGAACAGTTAATATTAACCTATCTTGGTGAGACGGAGGTTTTCCTTCCAGACAGTTTAATATTCTCGGAATGAGTTCTGCTCTCTTAGACATTTCCAATCTAGGATATCCCAACTTCAAATAAATTATAGTAAAATTCTAAAAATGTACAAGACCCAAAATAAAATAGAGGTTATAAAACGTCCAACGTTTTAGTTACTGTCACAAACGATGTGGCTAGGGGATCTTGATATTGTAGTAACAATGCTTCAAATGGAAGCTGAATTTTTGATCGCGACTTTATCCGCTTATTAATATGAACTAATAATTCCATTACCTATTTAACAATACAACATTTGTTAAATACTGTAACTGTAAAACCTATAGGCTACACAAATCGTCGTATTTACCCGTTTTCGTACTCCATCTTGTTGACTGGATAACTTCAAAAGAACTGGCAATAAAAATTTTGAAACAACACTTTGTAATTGCTCATCGGTTTCTGCTGTCCCAACACGAAGAAATACTCTTTCTAAAAGTTCTATATTATAAAAACAATTAAATTTTATTCTCATGTCATTTTATTCATAGTTATGAACTCGAATGCGCGTCAAATGTTATAGAAGTTACTCTGCACCATCGCGATACCAAAATTCACGTAATATTTATTACAAAATGTAGACTATATGTTAATTTATCTATTTCTAATATTATATTCATTCAGGTAACAGAAATTTAATAAATATTAATTAAAAACCCACCTAGTTCACTTGGTACAGCCATGATGACAATTTCATTTAAAGTTTAGAATCGTCTGCTCTCTTTGTACCGGATATGATCAACTATCAGTCAGCCAATTTTCTACGAGGCCATCTTCCATGGAGAACACAGAAATAAAATGGCAATCGAATATCACATTTGAGCCACTTTTTTTTATCAAAAAAAAAATGTATACATTATATTAAACACTACCGGTATTTAATTTTATACAAAAAATTTTTATTTCAATATTACATGTTTACCCATCGTATTTTACAAAAAACCGTTATTTAACAACTACTGTATAATATTATCGGTACCGGTACCATTAATGACCTAATAGTTGATAACTAATTTTGAAAACCCACATATTAAAATATTTATTAAATTATCCCAATCATTTTTCCTATAAATAATTATAGGTCTGCACCGGTTTCAAACAAAAAATAACCGACTTATAATTATATAATAAGGTATTTTACTAATTATTATTAATTATCTAAAACATAACTACTGTATGCTTACACCGGATTGAATTTTAAAAATAATAATAAAAAAAATTGTGTATATTATATAATAATAATAAGAAATAAATAAATAAGCGTAGCTGCACTTTTAAGGGCTTTTATAAGATTCAAAAATCCGAAGAAGACCTTGACATCTTTTTTATATTTGTTTTAAGTAATTTCCATTTTAAAGATCGATGCTGTTGGTATCGTTTGGATTTAATCTCAACTATTAAAAAAAAAAAAAAAATAGAGTAAATAAACTAACAATAATTATAAATTTAAAAATATAATTAACCATAATTCTTCGTTTTTCGGCACAGGCAAATTCCGATTCATCGACATCGTTATAGCAGTCAGATTTATAATTATCAGGAAGAGTTCCACCTGGTCCAAACTCGCACAATTTCTTCAAAGGTGTAGCTCGAACTAGCATTTTATCAAATCCAGTAGGTTTTTCTTTGGGGCAATAGAAAACATCTGGCGTTTTCACGTCAAAAACGATACTTTTTCTCATCATGTCTCCTCCCAACACTAATGTTGCCCAAGAGCAGAGCATTAATAGCCCACACAAATACATATTTACTCCTGCAAATGTTAACAAATTTATTATTAAATTAAGTCAAAATACAGCCTTATTTTTGAATTTAATAAAATATAAGTAGGCCTACACTTCTACTGTAATAATTACAGTATCGATCATGTACAATTTATAAGTTGTGGACTTTTTAAGATGTACAAAAAAAAAATGGCGTATAAATTTCTTAACTTGTTAAACGTTAAACAATCACATTGCAATTATTGTAGGCTTCTTGCATTAATCTTTAAGTTTTTAACACAAAATATATAAAATAATGTTTTGGTAATTGAAGAAAATAAGGCCCAGATCTCAAAAATGTTCAAACTTACCCATTCCATAAATTTTGTGAAAGTCAACCTTAGATACTAAACTTGAATGAAGTCAAATAAGGTTAGAAAGAATTGCCTAGGAAACTTCCCACGTCTACCTGAAAATGACGTCAAAAGCAATTTACGAAAACCGGTTTTACTTGCAGGTTGAGTGATAAAAGAAAACATTTTTTACCTGCACCTATTATTTCTTCCAAATGTCTGCGCCATCCTGCTTAACTAAATCACCTGTTGTTTGGTGGAGCGCATAAATTTCAAAATTCATTTTAAAAATCAGCGCTCCTACATACTAAAAAATGTATCTATCCCTGTAGATGTAAAGATTTCACGTATAAATTCAATAAAAGCTCATAAAAATTAATAATTCTAAAATTAATTATTTTTTTTATCTTTTCATGCAGCAGCGACTAAAAAAAATTCCAGAATTATGCATTCCTAAAATAAGTCAATGACCGCCAGTGAAAACGTTCACAAACCACAATATTAATTTTCAAATGGCCCTTAATTAAATTAATTTATCAATGTTTATGTAGGCCTCTATTTGCAATTGACCAAACAAATATATTTTATTTAACACTCAATCGATTAATAACTGATGATAAAATCAATTATTGAATTTACAACGCTCGGTTAACTTAATAATGATTGAATTTAATATCGGAAGAACATTATTAGAATTATAAAAACAATGTTTACCTTATTTATATATAAATAACAGGAGCATCGTTAGAATATGATCGCACAATATCGACGATTTGGCTTTGCTTGCAAAGTAAATAAAAACAAACAAATTTAATGCATGCAATGAATAATTTGAAGGAGAAAAAAAAAAATTATAATCGTATCACAGTATAACAATGTAATAATAAAAATGTTGCAATTAATTGATTTTATATAAGAGTAATAAAAGAATTCGCCTTAGCTTATAATTAATGCGTCAGTAATAATATTGAAATTATACCACACGTACTTATACTGACCGCTCAGTTTAAATAGATGCAAATAAAATAGCGAAAAATTATAATTAAAACAGGATGTCTTTAAGTTAAAGACAAATTCACTTTAAAAAAAAAAAAAAAAAGAATCTTGATCGTAAATTATATTGCTAATAAATTGATATTTTAAATTTTATAGATTTCTAGTACAAAAAAAAAATAATCTGAATTATTGTTTTCTAGCATACTATACTATCTCTTACGTTTAACAACTTATAAATTATTGTATCATTTTGTCTAATTCTATTGTTGACCAACCAGAAACAACCAATGAAAACATCTAACAAAAAAAAAAATTGAATTAGTAGCTTAAGTTTATGAAAAACTTAAAATTGAAAAATATAAAAACCAAACAATAAATTTAAAGTTTTTATCTAAACGGATTGCTATTATTATTAATCCTAAGAGCAGAAAAAAATTCGTCGTCGTTAAATGGATCTTCTTCTTTGCGAAAAATATTAGCCTTCTGTAATTCAGCATGCCTATTACTATTTTCTTCGATATTATTTTCGGAAAGCCAAGAGAATTGGTTAATTAAATTAGATTTTTTAGCGTTATTTGAAGGCGGCGGACTTAGAAATGTTGTTGGACTGATAGGATTACTCGTGGACATGTTCCATTTGGAGCAAGGACGTTCGATAATGTTGCTATGATCAAAACTTCCGCTGTTATGCGCAGAAGAAATTCCGGAAGACGACATTGAAGAAGGCGTTAGTGCTAAGGAAAAGTTTCTCCTGCTAGGAATTGGAATAGGCGACGTAGAATTGACAAAGGAGGAACTATTGCATTGCGTAAGAGGACCATCTCCGGTAGGGCTACTGCTACCGTCGGAACTGCCGCTCGAAGAATAAACAGAGTCTCTACACCCATTTTTGTTCACAGAGCTATTAAAACAAGAAGTAACGCTGTTTACGTGCACGGACAATTGCGATCTGGGCGGAGGAAGAGGCGGCGGCGGAAGATAAACTTCCGGCGTGGTCAACGAGGATGTGGAGAACGATGACCTTGAATTAGGTCTAGGGACGATTTCCGCACCGTCTTGTGCAGCAGTGGGTGTGTTAAATATAGGCGAGGCAATTCGAGGTCGACGGATAAAAGGTGGAGGAAGCGGAGGCGGAAGTGTAGACGGAGGTGATGTTATCTCGACTTCATTCGAACCACTATTGTCCTCCATCGTTGTAGTTGCGCTAAAATCTAACGTTGGAAACGAGTTTTTGGGTTTTAAGTCGTTTAAGACTTTTTTCGGTGGATTTTTAACGTCGTAGAAAAAGTCTTTCTTATCGACGTACGGCCTATCTTTGCCCAGCGGATCTAACTCGGAAAATATGATGCTCGCATCCTGTCGCAAGTGATTTTCGTGAACATTATTAAATTCTTGACTTAAATTATTGCGGGTGACCAATTCATCGAAAGATGCTTCGACGTCATCTTCTACCTCGGTCGTCGTTGGAATGACGGTCGGCAAGGAGATATCGGCGAGTGCCGCATACTTGTCCACTGATGAGGAGGAAGCCATCTCTTCGGATTTAATAGGAGTAGACTGCATCGGAATCGGAATACAAGGAGATGAAGGAGTAACGACAAATGGCACATGAACAAAATTAGTGTTGAATGGATCGTCAACCGGCGTAATTGGAGAGAGGCCTATTGGTTTGTTCGAAGATTCTAATTCTAATCCAAACGGATCGGAACTCTAATACATAAAAAAAAAAGTTGTATAAGTAAAAAAATTTTAATAACGAGTACAATACAAAAAAAAAAAGAAATCTTTAGAAAGTTTTATACATCTTCAAAAATATCGTCGCTTGTTGAATGCGATCTCATATACTCCCACGGATCGGTGAAAAAGTTGTCCACGTTCGGTGCCAGAGTTTCCACATCAAGAGGAAGCAACTTTACATTGATTCTCTAAATATAGATAGATAACACGTCAACTAATTAAACTTTAATTGCTTGTGATAAATTAAGTTGAAACGTACCTGATTTTGATTGTCTGCCACGCTAAAATCTGCCAACAAATTTCCTTCGTCGCCGAATGGTGAATTAAATTGCCCGTTTAAATTAGATGAATCCATCGATGTTGGCTGTTGAAAAAAAAAACTTTTCATTAAAATTTTTTTTTTTTTTTTTTGATGAATAAGAACGTACGCTAGAAGTATCTTGACGACTGCTACTGGATACAGTCGATCCGTCATTTGAGTCGGTTCCAAGCGAGGTTGACTGAGCATGATTGGTCTAGAAAAAACAAGCAACATTAATCTCACATTTCTTTCTTTGTTAAAAAAAGAAGAAAAAAAATATCAAATTTTACTTTATTATCTGCTGACAATTGCTGTTGGCGCCATTGCTCAATTTCTTTTTTCTTCAGTTCAAAGGCGATTTGAAAGAGATCGCGCATACACATTACAATCTGATGAGCTAATTTCTCAGTTTTAATAGCAAAGAAAGTATGCACGTTGTCCGGACTCCCGTATATATAACCGAAAGATCGGTTATCGGTAGCATCCTGAGAGATGAACGATATTTTGTGAACAGCGTGAAAATAAAGCACTTCCTATTAGAATAAATTAAAAAAAAAAAAGTTTAACACATTTTTTTTTTAGTTTAATGAGGCTGCAAATATTACTTTTTTCTTCTCTTCTCGAATTCTCAATCCATCCAAAGATATGTTTATAACAATTTTTCTTTTATGTTCACCACTCAATTTCTTTTGAACCTAAAAATCAAGATCAAATGTGATGCTTCGCGAGTTCTTCGGAATGTATTAAATGTATATCAAATATCCGACATACCTTAAGTTCTTGTAAAGCTTCTTGAGCCATCATTTCACCCCTGGCTTGAGGTACATCATGACTCCCAATTAGTTTCGCCTTAAAATTAACCCCGTCTCCTAAAAATCGTTCAGGATCTCTCCGACCTACATTTAAAAAAACAAAACAAAAGAATTTTATAATATTTAATGTTTGAGCATCTATGGCAATATTTTATTGTTATTATTCGTTCCAATTGCGTAATAAGCGTGTAATGTAAAAATTGGGAACGAACAGCCATTTATTTATTCTTTTTAACAGTTTACTGGCACATCCGATGCAAAACAATAGCAATTAGTAGGTTTAGTAGTTAAATATTTAGTAAATAATTTTGCAAAAGTTCAAGACTCCCGCAGTTTGAAGCTCATCTGCATAATAAGCATGTACGGTAAACTAAGCAATAATTCTCGTTACGTAAATTACAATGTATAGCGTCACGTGCGCTAAAAAAAAAAATATCCTATTAATATATTATGTTTTATGTCAAGCATTCATTTGTAAAATCAGCGGTATATTTTTTTTTTCATTGGGGAAACGGTGTAAAACAATTCAGAAAACTGTGACAATGTTAAAATTACATGTTGGATTGAATAGGCCTATTTACTACTACCTAGATACTGGGTCACGTGACAATCACTGTTGTGATTCTATTACTAAACAATCTAATCGGGTTAAATTTCAGGGTCAACGTCACTATTTTTTTTAATTAACAATTGCGCAACTCTAAAAAAAAAAAAAAGCATACCGCACATAACCCATAAATTCATTATAAAACATTATAATTTAAATGTATGCAGTAGCCTAATAATTATTATTACCCTACAAATAAACACACATGTTTATTGTAAATTTTCAAAATTGTCTAAAAATAAAATTAAAAAAAAAAATTAAAAGAGAGGATAAAAAACCATTAATTTGCAATTGTCAATAATTTAACTAGCTCTTTTAATTTTTAGCTAAGTAAAATTTAAAAAAAAATTAAATAATTATTCAACAAAACAGGGTAGAAATTCGTTAATTTTCGCAAATGTACAATATTATGCTGGTTAAATTGTCGGATAAAATGGACTTGCTGACCTCAATTCAATGTTGTAGTTACTACTTTAGTACCGGTATACCGTACTTAAGTTGTAGTCGATTTCGACACGTACATGTACTGTGCGTTTATCTGTTTTTTTTTTTTTATGGTTGTTAAGATTGTTAGAGCTACCGCACCAAAAACTTTATCCAAAATCTTTTGAAAAGTCGAGGAAAACTTAATTCAAAATTAGATGGCGTTACTAAACTTCTGAAAACAAAAAGGAAAATTCCTTGGTGCTATTTACGGATTCATTCGAATAAATTTGCCCAATCTAATCTTTAATTTAGAGTTTAATATTCAATAGTTTTTGTGCTGATTCTCCCTATCTCCAAAACTATATCGGTAACATCGTCAACCACTAATTAATGAAAATGATTAAAAATGTTCACAGTATTTATTAAAATAAAAATTAAATTTAACACAATAGATTTTAATTTGCATTTCATATTACAAATGCTAAGGGAAACATTAATTAGAAACAAGAGATTTTAATTCAATACTTTTTAAAACACTTTAAAAAAAGTTATTGTAAGAAAAGTAACCTATTAAATTTAATTTAGCCATTAAAAATTGACAAATCGATTCATTAATAAATGGTGAACAAGCTTAAAAGGTTTCATTATAAAATTAAAACGCTCTATTTAAATCGGTACGAGGAAGACTCAGGGAAGGCACTAGATTTTATTTGACGTCCGCAGCAAGCAAATTGCGCCCCCTTCCCTCCAGCAAAATTACACAATTTCGAATAAAATAAAGTCAACTGAAGGTAAAGACTACAAAAAAAATTAACAAATTTGCATCATTTTTTGCCAAAACAATAAGCATTTTAACACACTTTGCCTTAATTTTTTCACCAAAGCAACCGATCTGCGCCCCCTTTGTGAATGTACCGGTCCTGGGAAGTCTTTAATTCGCGCATTAATATTAAATAGAGCACATCGAGTGACGTCAACTTTTGGCCAAATTAAAAAGTGATGGTAAATATCTTACCTATTTTTTTCGAAGATTTCAGTTTTTTCTTCAGCCCAACATCTTTCGATTTATTTTTGCTGTTATTCTCGCTAACATTATCAACGCTGCCTCGATTATTATTATTGTTGTTCAAAATATTGGATGACATAGTTTTGTTGATGGAATTTTCCATGGGAAGTTTTTCGATCATTTTCTTCCCGTTGTCCAATTCCTCTTGAAGACTTCCGACGTCGCTACAGCTGCTGCTACTGCTGCGGGACATTATCCTTTCCGTGGCCATCTCCGACTTGCTTTTCGATATTCCTTACAAATATCGCCTCCGCATCAAATGTCAAGACAAAATTTGTCTCGATGACTAAAAGGAAAATTATAAGCATTATTAGAAATTTTTAAATCAAAAACAAAAAAATTAAGTTAAGGACAACAACATCAGCAGTAAATTCCCAAAGGATTAAAATAAAAAAAAAATTTTAGTAGTATTAGCCCTTGATAAAAACAAATACAGTAATACTGTTCACTTTTTTTTTTTTTTTTTTTTGCAATGTTTTTAATAACATTAAATTGAGTAGGAGTACGGTAATTTTTAAATTGAAAGAAAAACTAACAAGGACGTCTAGAGTCTGGTGGAGGAGAAATCAATTACAATTTTTTTTTTTCTTTAAAAAAAAAATCAAAACTAAAAAGAAAGAAAAAAAAAACCGACATAGTTACGAGTCAAACTAGTTTGCAAACGGATACTGTGATTGGGAGTAAAACAAAACAAAATAAAAAAATACGGAAAAATAACAAATTTTAAATATTTGTTAATTTTTAATGTAGGAGTCAATGAAACATTTCACGCACTTCCTCCATATCTTATAACCAATTATAAAAACGGGTTTCGCAAACATCGTCTATACCATACCTGCGACTCAAGTTTTAATTTACTGTATAATAATAAAAATTAAAAAAAAAATACCCCTAACATAAATATTCCTAAATAATGTCAATTAGAAATGTTAATTAAACAGTAAAAATTCTGAAGTTCAAACCCACTGTTTATTCGATAATAACCATAAACATTAATTTTATAAAATGCTAAAAGGAAGTAAATATAAACGCAAAAAAAATAAAAATTTTTAATGTTTGGTTATTAATTACTAAGATTAAAATTTAATTATAAAGATAAAAACAAAAGTATTAAAAGAGATAGTGGTAACCTATTTAAACTCTAGCGGGTTGCCTAATTTATATTAAAAAAAAAAAAAGGAAAAAAAGAAATAGAAAACTGAAATTGTATAAGTCGAAAACAGTAAATATCTGACATAAAAAAAAAAGATAAGAGTAAAAAGACGAAGGGGGGAAAAAAAAAATGCAATTTCTTAATCTCCATAAATTTGTTTTACAACGATCTAAACGAGTATATAGTACTCAGTCCACACCCTACGTATAAAAACACCGATAAAAATAAGGTATTATTCACAGGTGGGCTATTGTTTCAGAACAAACAGAACTTCCTCAAAAATAAATCTTCCACCACGCCTATTCTCCTACTTTCAAGCTTTTTGTGGACGTCTTAGTAGCCGAATAAGAAAAAGCCTTTGAAGGTCGTAATAGTGATGGGGAAAGGGAGGGAGGGAGAGGGGATTCAGATTCCCCTCTTTCCTTCTTAATATCATAAAGTATCGAGACAACTAAATTCGGTAATGACGTAACCTAAAGAATCATCCATTGAAATTATTCACCTGTGTTACAGGAAATACAGCTTTCTTCATTCAAGCGTTACAATCAGAGGGGTGGGGACTGGGGAGAGTAAAGATTGAATCTTTAAAATTTAATGTTTTGTA